>CALSBZ010015976.1:443626-470785 GCA_943591055.1 Gobionotothen gibberifrons
ACACACACACACACACACACACACACACACACACACACACACACACAGCTAAAGAACCAACTTTTGGGAAACGCTACTGCCTGTAGCAGTATCTCTTCTAAAGGTACCCATCTCAGTTCTCTCCCAACCTTCTTTATTTAGTCCAGTATAGATGACTTACTTTTAAATAATCACTTTTTCTATACAGTGTTACCTCGTCGAACTTTACCAGTAGCCAGTCTCCTCTGTTTGTGGTGATTAATGTCGGGTGCTATGATGCATTGAGCTGCTGATTCTCTCCGATGAAGTTTTCAAGCTTTAATGTCGCAAACGCTGAAACAGTTAGTGAACTACAATGACCATAATATATCAGCGATGCATCAGTGAAGTAGCACATCTGTTCTCCCCGGAGTCGAATGCGTCAGTGCTGACACAGACCAAACAGAGAGCATTTAAGATGACACTTCGGCAAACAGATGGACATATAATAATAAGCCGTTGCGCAGTGCCATCAGTTTCAAGTGTCTCAGAAAAATAGGAATTACTGCAATCGCTAAATGAGAAATCTACAAGTCATCAGTGTCTACCAGTGCTGCTGAAATACAGTGACTACCTGTTAAAAACAAATAAAGGTGAAGAGATTTACTCTTTGTTCACCCCTTGTCTTCTTGTCAGTCAACAGAGTTTCTGTTGCTGTTAAGTGACATGTATTGACACTACTGTGCTTCACCCTATTATTTTTACTGTATTATCCTTTAGCATCCTTAACGTTTTAAAAATAGCAAAAGTAAGGACTTCTGTGCTGATTGGATATACGTCTTTGGAATGAGATAGGGAAGATGAGATGGAGGAGAAACGCAGGGAAGAAGGCAGTTACACAGAATTGCTAGATAATGCTGGGTTTGTCTCAGTTCATATTCCATTGTAGCAATGCAAATACTTTAAAGTGGACCTATCATGCTGTATTTGAATAATATAGTGTAGGACCATACCTATATATTATTTTTCAAAATACCAAACAGATCATGCATTTTAGCCATTCCTCATTTCGCTCAATTTAACACTGTCTTTTCATGGGCTGATTCTGTGAGAACAGCACCATCTCCAGGCTTGGCATATGTACTACAGCGTCTCCAGCGCTTTCGAACGGCAATATCCGTGGCTGTCTCCTCCTGATTGGTGGAGTTGGCCCAATAGCCGTAGCGCCACTTCTGTGACGTCATAGAAGTGTTCAAATCTGGATCAGTCTGTATCAGATCCGTTGCAGCCCCTTTTTTAAGAGATTTGGGTATGGAGGAAAATAGAGAGGGTTGTGTTTTCTGACACTTGGTGAGTTCCCTGGAACACCGGGGACACATATTCATGTATAAAAGACGTACAAAAGTGCATTTAGCATGATAGGTCACCTTTAACAATGGTGCCAAAAATGAAATAACTAACAATTTACATTTGGTAAAACTTGGGGGCAGTGGTTCAAGGACAAGTTCCCATGTTGCTAGTTATCAAGCTTAGGGGAGGGTAAGAAGATAGAAAGAGGGACCCATCTACTACCCTGACCTCTATTACCCTTACTGATTCTAAATGTTGGCACTGGTAAACTGTCCCCTACCCAAATTGTCTAATATTGAAGTCATTTAACAAAACCCTTGAGGAGAAAGTAAGAAAGATGTATAGACAGAGGAAAGGACAGACAGACATTATCTTTGGCACACTCTCTCTGCTTCTTCAGCCAAGCCCGTTGGAGGTGTCCAACACACATTGAGAATTGGAGTGTGTCGGGGGGGTGAAAATAACACTGCCCACTTGTCATCTGCCTTGAGGCATCGAGCAGCCGGAGGGTTCAGGGTGACTTTAATGGTTGAGATTCTTAATAAGTCAAATTAATCCTGCTCTTTTTTAAGGTCACTCTATAATTGGCATTGAATGTCTGTGGAATTATAGACCCACATCTTTCTCATGCATAACACACTCATACATACTACCACATGACATCCAGTATGATGAACTCTGATAGCAAATCTCTTGTCTGTCCACTAATGCTATGATATTCCCAGGATACATTCCAATGTGACAGTGGAATTGCTGGTTATACAAGTGTGAATTTGTTATAGTCCCATGGTTTCAATGCAATTTCAGAGGCCTTTTAACCCTGCCAAGAGTACAACTGTAACGGCCCGTCCACAACATTCACTTTGAATGGGGTGACGTCACTTTTCGCCGAACTGCATTGTGGGAAGCAGAGCGGAGCTTTCCTGGCGTTTCAGGCTGCAAAAGTTGAGCAATGTTCAACTTTTGAAGCCTCGGCAGAAGCGTCAGCCAATCGAATCATATGCCAGTACAAGCTCTAGCCAATCAAACCGCTGCTTGTGTGTCAGGGGCGGGAGATTCATGTGATTGGTTGTTGGTCAAGCTTCAGACACGCTCACCTCCAAGCTTTTTCCAAAGCCGCTGTGTGGACGGGCCGTAAGGGGAACTCTGCATTGTTTTCAATTTGGACAATTTGTTTTAAAATCAGCAACTTTAATCCGGATATGTCAGTATGAGTTTCAAAGTTTCAGTTAAACCCTTGGATTGAAGTCAGGCGTTAACTTTCTGACTCTTTTAGCCTCCATGGTCCATGTAAATACATCTGGTAAATGCAGGAATCAAAGCAATATGTTCATACTTTACATTTACTTAATAGTAATGGATTGAAACAAAAAAGCATTTTCAGTTTTTAAGAAAATGTTCTCGAAATGTAATTAACATTTTGGATACATTTGATTGAATACTTCTTATTCAAACATAACTCCAGCAGGCCACCCCAGTATGCATATGGGATACAAGTTTTCACATCTTGCCCTAATCAAGTTTGACTTCTGCATATATTATGCACATCATCGCCCTTAGAGCTCAGCAAATATACCATCTAAAGCTTACCAAAAAGCCAAGGAGAGTGCTGAATCAGTTGCCAAGGTCATCCCACTTTCAAGTGATGTGGCTAGGTCTAACACTGTATCATCAAACACCAATTTAATGCTTCAATTTGTCAAAAAAACAAACATTTTATTTTGGACCCACTGAACCAACACAGTTGATAGTCCAATAGCGACGCTTGGTCTGGGTCCTTTGGCGTGCAGTTGTGACGCACCGAGTGTCCTTCAGCTTCATAAACAGACGCAAAGAGCTTTCAACTGATCGCAATGTATTCCCATCGGCGGCGGTATGTGACGCTCAGGGAAGCACCGCATCGGTCCATGTCGGCGGCAGTTAAAGGCAATGTGAGCGTCCATTCCCATTGGATAACGGAGAATTTTACACCCGGAAATAAGTATTCTCCTTACTGTCGATTGATTTTACAGTGATATCTGCACTCCTCATCAACTCAAAAACAGCAGATTATCCTTGTTAATTACACAACATTGATTGGTTTAAATTGTGTACAATGCTTTTGTATTTTTCCCCTTCGATTCGGAGAAACAAATGTTTTTTCGGAGTTTAGGATGGCAGAAGACACTACATTACCCATAATCCTCAGCTATCGTTTAGGACTACACCAGCCGCTTTGCTTGACAAACCCCGTGATTAGTCCTCAAGCTCTGTGATTGGATGTTGGAGTGGCAGTGCGCGAAGTTTACGCCGAGCGTCAAACAGAACTTTGGAATGAAACCACGGCACACTATCCAAAACTGGACTCGAACGTGTCCACCCCCCCTACCCCCCAGAACTACACATGCTGGCTAAATGTGTGTTTCGCAACATATTCCATGGCGCGTCTCTACTGGGAATTGTAGTTTTCGATCATCTTAAGATAAGACAAGATAAGATAAGATATACTTTATTGATCCCAAGTTGGGAAATGTTTTTGTTACAGCAGCATGTAAAACATGCAATTTATTGTTACTTTGTAATTCTCTAATCGTTCATTAAAAACTGTATATAATGGCTATTTTGCACATCCCTTTCAAGATTTCAAGATTTTCAAAGGTTTATTGACATATCATATACAACTACGGTGTAGTTATGCAATGAATGAAAAACTTGGGTCACAAGTTCCTCAAAAGTACATTACAAAACATCTATCAATATGTGTGTACCTCCACCATTAAACTGTCATAGTCTGCACATTTCTTATTCTATCTACATACATCTTATAAGAGTATAATCAATATGTATAATATCGGTTAAAATAAGTGCTTCAACATAGTAAACATTGCACGAAAGTTGATTGTCAAATCCGAAAAACAAACCATGCAATATATTAGACTTTAAGTACTTTGTCAGGCTTAACATTTATCTGTAGATACCCCCAAAGCTTTTTGCTTACATGTATTTAAAAGAAGACCTTAACTTAAAGTATTATGTAATGTTTTAATGAAGCCTAATTAGTTTGTCTTGCACATCCTCATTAATATCTTTCTACATCCGGCACTAAACTGTTTTATTCTAGATATCATTAACAGTATCTTCTTGATATTTTCTATTCTATATTTCTATTATTGACCTTCTACTTTCCCCCTTGTATGTACTCTTAATATTTAAATGTTTTCATCAAATATAACACATTCAACAAAACATGCAGCAGACCTTAGGCAAGGCAAGGCCAGTTTATTTATATAGCACCTTTCAAAACAAGGCAATTCAAAGTGCTTTACAAAAATGAAAGACATTAAGAAAAAGGCATTTAAAAACAGTAATTAAAAAGCAACACAATCTACCTGCATTGCAATTACTCTAAACGTGTAATAACGTGCTTTAACCAGTAGGTGGTTCGGGTTAAAAACTTTGAAAAAACGTCAAGTTTACAGTGTTAACACAATAAAATATACTGCTGTTTCCGGTTTAGTTTACGACGAATATATTTTGTGATCTAAACATGAACCAGCGGTCTAGTTAATAAAAAAATAAAAAAATCAAACAAAATATTACTATTAACTTCATTGTGAAATTAAAACAGAACGGTAAAATAATAGTTTCCGGTCTATTCTGAGGCCCAATCTCTGTAGATAAATAAATAACTAAACCAGATGTGTAATATGTAATGCAGCCGAACCATTTATTACAATGCATTTATGTGATGAATTTCAAAGAGTAAAGCAAGCACTGCTGAATAAAGTATGATTGTATCTTTTACGAATGTTTTTTTTCATATGGAATACAGTCGGAGGTCAACCAATCACAGAGCTTGAGGACTAATCACGGGGTTTGTTGAGCAAAGCGGAACGATAGGATTATGGGTGGTAGTGTCTTCTGCCATCCTAAACTCCGATACAACTATTTGTTTCTCAGAGTCAAAGGGGAAAAACACAAAACCATTGTACACAATATAAACCAATCAATGTTGTGTAATTAACAAGGATAATCTGGTGTTTTTCAGTTGATGAGGAGTGCAGATATCACTGTAAAATCAATCGACAGTAAGGAGAATACTTATTTCCGGGTGTAAAATTCTCCGTTATCCAATGGGAATGGACGCTCACATTGCCTTTAACTGCCGCCGACATGGACCGATGCGGTGGTTCCCTGAGCGTCAAATACCGCCGCCGATGGGAATACATTGCAATCAGTTGAAAGCTCTTTGCGTCCGCTTACGAAGCTGAAGGAGACTCGGTGCGTCACAACTGCACACCGAAGGACCCTAACCAAGCGTCGCTATTGGGCTATCAGGGAGTGAGAGTGTGTTGACTGAACCCGTAGGTCCAGGGAACTCATTACATTGAACTCCTGAAACTCAGACAGGTTTCATGCTGCGTTGACATTGTTAGGACAGAATCTGAGCTCAGTGTGCCGAGGACAAAGCATCCATCACTTTGAAAGTCTTGTTTAACAAGCTGTCATGGAATAGTGTGAAGTACAGTAGATCTACGACCTAAAGCAATATAGATCCCCTGTCTTCAGTCAGTTATGATAAAGAATAGAAAACTATTATACAGTGTTTTTGCTTCATAAATATTAAGCTAACAATGGTCTTTTCATGCAGTTTTAACCAGCAGTGCGACAGACCCTCTACAAACTAAAAATATGTGAATGTCTGTGTGTTTGTGGAATTGAATCGCCAATTTAGATCAGATTAACTCATATACTGCCTCATGTTGCACTCAAGGCCACTTCTTCAGCTTTTAGCCGATGCTTCCACATGGTTTGATGCTGTGTGTTAGCTTTGTCAAGGCTCTTTACATGCACTAGTAGTCTTGCATGTTCGATGTTTTGGATTACAGCATAGTCACCCGAAAAAGTTTAAAGGTCAACATCCGCCTCTTGTGTGCTTTTGTTGATTCACTCTGCACTGTGGCAGTTGTGTTGGGCAGCACATGGCCTGGTGTGTGGTCTGAGGCTTAATTTGGGATTAACGCTCAGGATATTACAGATTACAACACTCCGCGTTTGACCTCTCTGTGTCTCGGCAGCCAGCGATGGATGGATGAGCTTTTATCTTTTAGTAGTTACAGCAACTTAAGGCCAGAGCCTCCGATGAAAAGCTTCCAAACATGTTGTGTCACACTGTCAGCATGAAAGGGGGGGGGGGGGGGGATTACACACCAGCATTTCTTTGAGTCATTCACGGACCTCAAGGTTTAACTCGAGCCCTAATGAGCTTCCATTCAACAACTTCTTGAGGTTTGCAACGTCAGAAAGTTGAATATTTACTCAACACGTTTAATCGATGATTGTTGAATAGGTTGGAAAATGTTAAACAAATGATTCCACAACTAAATTCCATTGATGAAGAATATATATTAAGACTTCACAAGGTTTACTTCTACAGTTTAACATATGCAGTTCAATGTATTCTTCATGAAAAGTAACTTTGTTTTTGCTGTTGTATAGACAGGGAAGGTCTACTAAGGTGTCAGTATACGACAGTGCAGGACTGCACAACATGGTGCACTATTATCCCTTTTGGACAATTCATTGCATCTCGCCGCGCTCTGTCACGGTTTCCACCCCGCCTTTGAGTGAGTCAGTTCAGAAAAGCTATAAACACCACCGCCTTGGATTTGTTCAGAAAATGGGACACTCTTGTGGCTGTATCTTTTGCCAGAAAAAAAAAAAATAAAAAATCTGCCAACAGGCAAAAGTACTGCTAAATCATTATTACTGGCATTTAAATCAATTTTTATCACCAATAGAAGTAACATTACATTTCAAATTGTATTACTTTTATTTCATTCACTTCAGAAAACATTTTTGTTCCCTTCTTTATCCCTCTCTCAAGTTAGATTCAGGCCCTAGCACAGAAACAAAAATATTCGTTTCCCATGTTCTTCAAGGAACATTTTCTGTTTACAAAATTGAGTGTACATTTTGTGAACGATACCATTTGCAGTGCATGTCTTTCTCTTCTGCGCTCTCTCTCTGTCTCACACCCCTGCTGTCATCCGAGGGCCAACTGCCAGCTGCCCCCGTACTTCTCTGTCCTCATCCATATTTGATGCGTCTCATTAAAACTTGATTGTGGAAACACTTCAGCATTCTGACATTCCTTCTGATCCACTATTTAGTCACCCTCAGCACTTCCGAGTGAGATAGCCCCCCTCGGTCATGTGTGTGCGACCTGAGAAAGAAGAAACTTAAACACTTAAAGTTTTAAAGAAGACACGCTACTTTATCCCTGATGAAAATGCCTGATTTGAAACCAACAGTCTGATGCCTCCAAGTGCACTGAGTAAATGACGACAGTTGGTATTTGAGAGCGGGGTAAACAGACGATAGGAGATGCTTCATTAAACATGCAGTACGACGGTTAAGTTGTTCTTGCTTGTTTCCTGAGTTTTTGCCATCTTACATGCAGGAAATAGAGTTTTCTGCTCATTTCGAGGCAGCATAACAAGGGTTTACCCATGTGTGATGATCACAACCTGCAAATACAAACATAACTACCCTAAAGGAAAAACAAAATGGTGCCGTCTCAGCTTGGTTGTGTATTATTTATAATAATTGAAAGATCTAAGACTGTTATTTACATGTAAACATTAGTAAAATAAAAACAGTAATACATTTTACTAATTAAAGAAAACCGGAAGAACAATAACTAGCAAATTGCCTTTATAAATTATAACAAAGAAAAGTTCCTATGTCCTTGCTGTTTTAGCAATAACACCAAGTCTTATTAACTGCATTTTGGTCAACACTCATGTTAGCCTCACCCCATTGTAGAGTGATGGGCATCTGCTTAAAGCAAGCACACACACAGATGCAAAACACACCTTGCTTGCCTCACTTGAACCCGTATAAGATGCTTCTTTTTAGCCAACACCGAGAACCCATCAATCCTGCTGAAGGCCAGAGTCACACACCCATGCAAGTGCACACACTTCATTGTTTGACTATTCCACAGTGTAAATATCAAGCCTCTTGTTTAGTCAATGTGAATGCTCACAGGTGGGCGTGTGCATTAATACACGTGCCCTGACAAGTGTTTGTGTGTGTCGTGAATGCTAACGTGTGTTTAACCCTGCGTTTGCTCTGCAGAGCCCCAGCTGAAGGGCATCGTCACGCGGCTTTACTGCAGACACGGCTTCTACCTCCAGATGCTGCCGGGTGGCACCATGGAAGGCACAAAGGACGAAAGCAGCTCCTTCTGTAAGTGAACAAGCACACACACACAGATCACACAGCTAGTTTGATGAGGGTGTGTATTTCAAAGCTCTGTAATATACAACAAGGAGTTTCCCCTGCTTCTATGTCAAAGGACATTTTAAAAGGGACTTCCCAACAGGACGGTCGTAAATCTCTAATGTGTACAGCTCATGCATGCAGGATAACACTGCCATGTATGCACACATACAAGGTGCAGTGTGTGAATGCCAGCTAAAACGCATTTGTTTTAAAATAATGTATATAACAGCAGAACCCCTGCTTAATATGGAGCATAATGTAGGTTTAAACCTGGAGAATAACACGGGATGTCGTTATATCCTATATAATGTTTTCAACATACTAGTTTAATTTAACTTACATGCTATATATCACCAGTGGCGTCGCCTAAGCCCGGAATGTTTTTTCTGTAGCCCCGGACAATTCTCCCTCAATAATATAATCAGTACGCATGTGCGGCAAAAATCTGAATTGCATAACGTCACTTGTGTCACTACGCGCCTTTGCGTACCTCAAAACATCAAAACAAAAGACATATTTCGTCTACACGTGTTTCTTGTCAACACTCAATGGAGTAAACTACTAGACATGTAAAAAAAAACAAAGACATTATGCAGCTATGTTGCCGTTTCGCTCCCTGCAAAACATCTTCGGACTTCCTATGACTGATTGTACTGGGTGCTGGCCGAGCCGCGCAGGACATAACCGACGGACCTGTGAAGCTTTACAGGAGGCAGAGGCTTAGATCGCTGGACGACATACTTGTTCACCGTGTGCACAGACAGGGTTAACGTCGGTATGAACAACAGAATTGTGCCAAAACTCCGCCAACTCGCTGCAGTGGGAGACTCCCCTGTTACAGTAAAAATCCTGCATTCAAAATGTTACTCAAGTAACATTTGAAAAGTACCAAAAGTAAAACTATTCATTGTGCAGATTGGTCCATTTCAGAATAATATATATGATGTGTTTTATAATTATTAATCATTAAAGTGTTCTCAAAGCTAGCAAAGGTGCAGCTAGTTTGAATGACTTTGTATACTGCAGGGTAGCTTGTGAATTTACTCCAGGTGGAACTAACGTCTGATTTCACATCATTAATCCAGATCTGTAAAGTAACTAAAGGTATTCAATACATGTGATGGAGTAAAAGTACACCATTTACCTCTGAACTGTAGTGGAGTAGAAGTACAAAGTAGCATTAAAGTCAAGTAAAGTACAAATATCACAACATTGTACTTAAGTACAGTACTTTAATAAGTTTACTTAGTAACTTCCCACATCTGAAATCAGATATGACTTCAAGTCATGTGATCATTTCTTAGTATTTGATCCCTCAACTTCGCCTCAGGAAATACAAGGACTAAAAAGAGACAGGGAGGTTCATCATCGAGCATGCAAGAAGTGTAAATAGAGGACAGTGAAGGAGACACTGAGGAGGACCACGCTTCGTGTGGGGTGAGTACATTAACCGTGCTTTACCTGAACCTCATCATGACGCTAGGACGGCAGGATTGTAATTTCCCCGTGTTCAGTGAATGCAATTATTATGTAAAAGATTATTTCCAAGCCACACCTTCATATGATCATTATAGTTATAAAAAAAAACAAGAGAATAAATGAAAAACAGTTATGAAATACTATATGACTGTAAAACAAGAATACAGTTTAAAAGGGGAGTGATTTGTAAAATATCCATAAAGAAAAAGAAAATCTGTTTACAGTTCTGTTTCATATGGGTGTTGAGAGATGTATCCATAGATCTCTTCATGTTGCTCTCAAAGTGCACCAGATTGATGCATTCAACTTCAATATTTAAAAACAAATCTTCCCGGGGGAGAATGCCCCCGGACCCCCGTAGAGGATGTTAGGTCCACTCCCCACTTATAAAAATAGTACTTTACACCCAAATGCCATGAGCTGATTATCGAGCCTTCATTGTATGTGCGTGTGGGGAGTGTTGCAGTAGAAGATTCCACTGTAGCCCGGTACCTTAATGGGAAACCCTACATGTTTGAGCACCCTCTATGAAACGTCAAGCTACCCCACAGCACCCCCAAAAGAAAATCTCTGGCACCGCCACTGTGGGCTAAGCCCCTAATGTTTCCGGGTCCAAGAAACGCCCCTGTACATCACTATGCAGACTATTGAAATATGAAACAGAATATGTTTTGGCTTGGTTTGTCTGCCTGTATGTCCGAGTTCAGCAGGATTAAGGAAGAACATTTGCCCAATTTCCATGCTACTTAGTACAAGTGTAAAGCATGGTCCAAAGAAGAACTCATTATATTTTAGAGGGCTTCTGAATCATTGGTCAGATATTAAAATAAAATTTCACGTTCGTTTACATTGGAAGATTCATTTCTCACATTCATATCAGACTATTTTTCGGATGTCTACATGCACTCATCTTATAAATGCAGTATTTTAAAGTCACTTAAGCAGAGAGTTCTCTGAGGATCTGAATGGAGAATTTAAGTTTTCGCCCATTATTGCAAAAAAACTGCTGAGGTCCTCGATTGATGAAAACACTCACACACCAACATCACAACCATGTTAACACACTCCTCTCCCTGCAGGGTCATCAGCTAGGTGATTACTGCCCAAAACATCATATCCCCTGGATTCCATCCAACCCTCCCATGAGATCAATATTGTATTATAGGATAACCCTGTTGTGGCAACACAGCATTTTTTCTGTCATAACACCAGTTTGGAGGGAAAACATGATGCTTGCACAATTTTGGATTTATAATCTTCATAAGGAGGAAGTAAAACAAATGTCACTTGTGTGGTTCTCTCTGTGAACATTTCCTTTACAACAGCAGTGTTGCCAAGATTGAAAGACATTTTTTATGGATTTAACCGTGAGGCAAATATTGGGAGTTTTTCCCTTGGCGCTTGTCCCGCAGAAAAAGTTTAACAGCATGTTTTATGTGACTTAAGGGGCCTACACACCAAACTGACACCAAAGAACACGTCCCGACGGACCCAACTGTTGTGTCGCTTCACGTCTCCTGTCTCTTGGCCAACAGTCGCACTGGAACACACTGCAAAGACTTCAGCCGACGGCCAAGTAGCACGTACGAACTGTGCATGCGTGAGTGACAATAACTCTCCTTACCAGCAGGCGGCGGTAGTGTGTATTCGTCATTCAAAAGAGGCAACAACCGGAAGACAGACTGCGTGATACACAGAGAGAAGAAGAACAGACTGCGTGATATAAACAAACAACAAATAGCGCGTGCGTTCCATTTTCACTCTACAGCGAGAAGCTCATGGGGCTTTCCCGAACCTGTGTCAAGAGCTGGAGTTAAATGAAATCTCAGATTTGCCTTCTTAATAGTTTGTTTGGGTCCTTCACTTCTGTTTCGCTTCTCATGCACTGATTCGCTAAGCTGAACAGCCAATCAGAGTGATTTCTTTGGCCTCAAGCCTCCCGATTCAACATGTTGAATCGGCGGCGGAAGGTGTCGGTACGACCGAAAAGACGCGACGGACGGGACACACTAATCTGAGTAGGGCGACAGGACGCTCATCGACGGCCAGACATCTATCGACATCTATCGACGGCCGAAATCGGCTTGGTGTGTAAGGACCTTTAGACATTGCCAGGATTATGTTTGCTGATTCTAAAGTGTTCATTTAGAATTGGACGTGTACAACCTTTCAAGACAGTTCTCTTAAAGACAAGATCCTTTGAAAGAAAGTATTGGGAAAACTTGTGAGAGCCTTTTAACATATGTTAAATTAGGCCGCAACACCTCAAGAAATCTCCGCAGTAACTGATTAGACATGCTCTCACCTTTCTCTCTTATGTAACAGCACACCTACACTGAGGCAAACATCGCTGCACTGTGAACTTTAAACATTGTCATGTTCGATCTGAAATATTCATCACATAATACCGTAGGGCACATCCGAAGGCGAGCGGGAAGGGAAAAAGTATGGAAGCCCTGAGGGGATGTAGCAGAACAAAATGTGACAAACGTATGGCCTAGCAATGTTTGATCACTAAGTTCCCTCAGGGCTTCTGGAACTAGGCGATAGAGAAAGTTGTTACAAAGCTGGAAGTGATAGTATATCGAAGCTACAAAAGAACGACAAAAGAGGATCAGAGAAACTAAAAGAGGGCACGGCGGAATACGCCAGTGAGACGCGGTGGGTTGGCAGAGGAAGAGAGAGGAAGTGAGAGGGAGGGGAGAGAACGTGAGGATGACAGAGAGGAAAAAGAGGGAGCAATCGGAGCAGCTGGCACACAGGTGATGGCTCCTCCATCACTGTGTCTCCCCCCTCTGGTGGGAGGTCAGAGGAGCTGCTCCCCCCGCCCTGCCCCTCTCTCCTCTTGGCTCTTCATCGCTGTTATGTAATAAAGCTGGAAGAGGATTGGAGGCAGCAGAAATGAGCATGCTGAGGGAAATGTATTATCTATTTATTAGGCCATAAGGTGCTGTTAATGTAGCCCCTTTACAATGAATCACTTATTCTTTACAGTTCACCAACCATTTTCCGAAGTACCATTCTAGCAGCCATAGGTTTCCATTCATTCCATTATGGAATGCAGCTTTCTAACCTTAACCATTTTTTTAACAAAGAAATCTCAATCTCTTACCCTCACCCATAACTTTAATGGGGGATTTATGCATTGAGAGTCTTTCTGTAATTAAACCCACTAAGTCTAAAGTGTGTTGTAATTTTAGCATATTTCAAATGGCATACATTGTTAATTGTAGTGCTAGAGTAATTGTAGGGTTCACACGCTGCACATTATGGCTGTAATTTAACTAGTTTCTGACTTTAGGAACTCATTTACATGAGTGGAAACGTTGTGTAATAATTACAAATTGCCTAACAAAACCCATAAAGTGTATTATGCTGTGGAACATTTTAAACATGTCTTGAATGTCATGATTATTTCATATTTACAAAAAACATGAAAAGGTCTGAGGACCCAGGGAACATCTGGATTTTCTTTAAATAATAAAGAAATTCAGTTATAATATAGTTTTGTGTATTAAACGTTATTTTGCGCCCTTTGACCTGTCAGGTTTTATTCAGACCTTTCCCCCTGTTGGGAATGACATTTCCAAGGCCCTGCAAACTTGTTTTCTCTACAATAATTACATATTCAAGACCAAACAATTGTTAACGTTTGGAAAAATACCCTTAGTAATAATTTTTTGGGAGTTTTGATTGAAAGTGCTTGTGACTGAGATATACAATTCCACAACTGGTTCAAACCACAGACACAGCAACAGAGGTGAGACAAGGACATCATTGGTGTTTGGAGGGTTTGGTCACTAACCATAGATTAAGTGACATACAGTGAATTACACATAGATCATAGGAGCTGAATGAAGAGTAAACAATACACAAAAGGAAGCACAGGGACAATCATTGAAGTGATGGAGCTGCTGGTGTGATTGTCACTGGATGGTTTGAATTCTGTTTCATGGAGAAGTAGATAGAAAAACATAGAATGAGACAGGAAGACAGACGAGTTCACTGAGAAAAAGAGAAAAGAGGCGACAGAAAGAGATGAAAGCTATTGACTCTACATTTGAAAGCCATAAGAAAAAGCTCGACTTTTATCCACTTTAATTACAATCTTCCACTGTTGGAGAGAAATCTGAGTTTTCTCTGTTCTGGAACAAGCTTGCTCTTTCTGTCTGACTTTCCCCAGTGCTCGATAAAAATCCTTCAAAGAGGGCAGAGGGAGAGAAAAACTTGAAAGCAGCAGAAATGTGAACATCGAAAAGCAGATGCCAGATGAGGAGGAAAGGTGAAAGACTACCAGGTTTAGTTAGGATGAAAAGGAGAGCATGAAGAATACCAAACGCGGAGAAGTGAGGAAGCAGAGACAAGAGGAGAGAGTGATGAAGAGACCCGCAGAGAAGGCTGCAGGGTAAAATAGGACAAAGATGAATGGACGCCGTTGGAAATGTATTGGTTTCACGGGACGGGGAGAACGACAGCAGGCGTTGAGGGAATTGAAAGGGAACAAATAGGGAAGACACATTAAGAGACGGGTAACAAAAACACTGAGTTAGATAATAAAAAGGGTTGTTAATTCATGATAAGGCAGGGTGAAAGCACCAGGGAAAGAGAAAAGAAGAGACAGAAGACAGATGGACTGAAAGGTAGACTGATAAAAGGCTCAGAGGAATGGAGAGGAACGCCTCGGGGAAAAGGGAGAAGTTAAATAACAGGAGGAGAGAGGTAGTTGTCTTGTCATCGGTGTCATCGACCGCGAGGGAAATCAGCCGCGAAGTTGTTCTACAAGTCATTTAATCTACTGGTGTGTCTTTAAAGCTCATTTTTTACAACACCAATGACAGTGTGTGAATGGAGAGAGGCTGTTTCCAATGCAAATCAGCTTGTATTTATCAGTTCAAGTGTCACTTAACTGGTTCCAGGGCCTTGTTTCAAGATGTAGATGTAATTCAATTTTTTGGAAGTGATTGTTTTTAGCGGGAAACATGGACATTTGCTTTCTGTCACGCGAAAGCAATGAAGGGTGGATCCAAATGTAGGAGGTACCCAAAGGAAAACTGTAATGTTTGGTTTTTGGCATAACAAGGCTTACAGTATCAAATATAACTCGACAAACAGCAAACAGGGATCCAACAAACGGGACGGAAACAATAACTTAAATGCATGCAAGTCTAATCACAAGGACAAGACACAGCTGGGGAGGGAAGGAAAATATCAGGTGAACACAATCAGGTAGTCAAACAGGAGGGAGAAACAGGAAGTAAAGTAGCCATAACAGCGGGTGATGACATTACAAAATAAAATGAGGAAAACATTGGGGGCGTTTTTTCATTAATTTATTTAGCATTTTTCAGAAATTGTATAACACAGAGGAGTTTTTCTACACGTGAAAGAGTATCGTAAGTTAATTCGTAACGAGGTTGATTTCTCTGAGCTTTCACAATGCAAGCAAACGCCAAATGAATCTAGATACAAGTTAGGAAAAGTGTCTTTGGTGTTATGTATTCAAACTAGTTTAGTGTTACAGGTATCTGAGCGAGAATACAGAAACACAAGTTATATATACATAAACCCTCTTACTATATTTTGCACATTGTTGCACACATGTCTGCACAGCCCTCCACCTAAACATATAACTGTAGTTTGTCATATATTCATTATCCTAAGTGTTTTAGTTTTTTGTAGCTTTTAAGGTACTTTGTATATATCAATTAGATGTAAATACTTGTCTTTACTCTTTTTTAATGCAAAAAAGTTTCTTAAAGGAGACATGTCATGCTTTTCCGGTTATTACCCGTCCCCTTGTGTGTTATGAAGGGTTTTCTGCATGTAAACGGTCTGTAGAGTGAAAACCCTCAAAGTACACCCTGTAGCGAGTAAAACTCTAAAACAGAAAATACCTCCCCAAAACGCCTCGTTGGTGAAACGTCATGATTCTTCCGGGTACGTGCTTACGTAAGCATGTACCCGGAACTAAATGGGCCAATCCGTGGAGCCGTTACGTTACGTCCGCGGAGCCGTTACGTTAAGCCCCCGCTGATTGGTCCAAATTGACCAATCCACGGACTTCCTCACACACACACTCAGTGCAGGCAGCTCTGCTGATTTCTCCTCCCTGGCTGCAGGCTGATAACAGACAGTTGGGACCGAGGCGAAATTCTCTCTGCAGACCCATTCTCACAGCGTTTATCAACCTATAAACCTTTTTCTTACTCAATATCAAGCCACACTTATTGTTTTTATTTCGGCTGTGACTTTGTGTGTGCACAGGATGAGTTTGGCTGTGTTTAGCTGTGTATCGCTAAACAAGGAAATCACACCTCCACGGAGCTCAGCGCGATTCACAACGTCCCGACCAATCAGAGCACACTGTGCTCACAGGGAGGTTGGGGGCTGGAGCTATTGGAGCTGCAGCGAGCCGTTTAGTGGAGAAAGTGAATACTGCTGAATACACATACCAATGTGAGTTTGGAAAATTGCACAGTATTTTTCTATTTTAGTATACCTCAACAATGGAATTATGATCAGTGGAAATGGCCATGACATGTCTCCTTTAAAAATACTTGAAAGACATCCAAAATGTTTAATACCACAGGTCACATCCATGTGCTAATTGCCTGACAATGGTCTCAGTTGCACACTAGTGTTTGTCAAATTCTACTATACTCATACTGTAGAAAGAAAAAGTACCCGCATCATCCTGGGACTTGGGCCCATAGAGCATAGGCACTGTAGTGTTTCTTAAGCTTTGAGATGAATGGAGAGGGAAGATAAGTCTGGATTTGGCTTTTGCGCTTTTCACAACCCTACTGATACTGATGGAAGTGTAGTACCAACTCTGGCCACTTAGAACATTTGCTTTGCTGCTACTGGGGTCAGCCACTGTAAGGCCACACAACAAGTTGAAAGAGACTAAATATAACAAAATGAGACCCAATCAGAAAGGCAAAACCCAATCGCAGAGCAGACTATATTTAAAAAATCACACAACAATAAGTTTCCATCCTGCCACAATGCTTTTATCTAGTCAGCTTTTGACACAAGTTAAACTCTGCGTGACTTCTCACAAACGACTGTAATCCTCTTCTCTTTCCAGTAGAGACCAACTGAGCTACACAATGCAACCGACAGTGTGCAGGCCTGCAGATGCCCTCTGCACAGCTTAACACAGCTGTGCCTCCCCTCCCCCCCCTCCTCCATCTCACCCCACCTCCACTTTCTCCTTGTTTGTTTACTGTGTAGATGATCGCGAGCCTCAAATTGACTGGCGGGATTGATTTGGCAACACCCTCCTCCCCTCCCCCTTCATTTGTCTCTCCCTCAAAATACTTTTGATTAATCCGGCGACCTCCTCTGTGAGAAAAAAAGGCGAGTCAAACAGAAAGGACGATAAAGGGGATAACAGAGGAGAGATGGGATGCCTCTGTTATCCCAGGCAGAAAGTTGTGTGATCCATTCGATAAGAGAAGCTCCTTTCGATTGAGGAAACAAAGCAAGCTGTTTCCTGGAAGGGGAAATAAAGAGAGATAGAGAGAAACAAATGACCGAGTGGTGGAGAAGTAGGAAGTAATAGACAGTTTGCTAGGCCCTGTTACTGTTGCTACGCCTGCCAAGCTTTCCATTCTTAGTACATAGCTTATAATGACGGGGGCAGCAGAAGATTTGAAGCTAACTAGCTAATTAAGCCGCTGTTAGCTTGAAATCATTCAGGTTATGTGGGGTCATCAATACCGAGCAGAGCGAGGGAACAAGAGTGAAGGGAAAGCGGGAGGGGGGGGGGAGGCGACGGGAGCGTGCCCTGCTCTATTTGTCATCCCGCCCGTGGTCTTTGGTGACACCTTGTTCATTTGCGAAAGCGACTGTTTGAGATGCAGGGATCGATGGAGCAAATAAGAAGCAGGGCCCTGAAGATAGAGAGGGAGAAGGGGAGAGAAGCATTTGCCGTTTTCATTACCCACATCTGCATTTACACACTGGCACACGTCACTGTTTGCACTGCGTTTCATGTGTGATGCAGGACAGATGGGATAAGTGATAACCTTTGGAATTAACAAATGTCTGCTCGTTCCACACACCGCCTAAAAAGAATAAGCTTGTTAGCTAGCATGTGAAAAAACGTTAGAATCTTCCATGAAAAGAGGACAAAGTTGTTTCGTCGTATTTAATTATACACTTCCAAACTCAAGGCTAGGGTTAAGTTGATAGGGTGGCAGTGGCGGTTCTACGGGGTGGCACGGCAGAAAAAAGCCTTGCCACCCCAGTTGGCAGCTTTGTTTTGAAAGAAAAGTTGTGGCTCATCGGACATTTATGAGAGAAAATCTCTAATGTCCGAGTGCAAGTGAATGCAGCACAAGACGAGAGCCTTGTAACCCCTCCCCCGGCCCTGGCGCGAGCATGGAAATATGATTGGTGGCGATTTCATTTGAACGGGGGGACAGCGCAAAACGAGAAGAATTTCAGATCCAAGTAGACGGAAGGAATGAGGTATTTGCGGTCAGGGTCAGGGTATGGCTGGGGTAGGCTACAGCCATACCAAGAAATGGCTTAGCCCCACCTTAGCCCCACCATGAAAAATGATGTTAAAGTAATCAAAATACAGTCCGCCAACTCGTGCGGAGTAAATTGCACAGACAGCAGTTAGTAAGATTGATTTCAGTAGCCACTTGTCTGGAAATACCGAAGACTAGAAACTAGGGGTGTAACGGTATCCGTATTCGTCCCGTACCGTCACGGTTCGGCACATGCAGTCACACGGCGAATACGCCTTTTTTACGAGTGGGAAACAAGTCTGTCACTCAGGGCAGTAATACACTATATATAATCCAGGGGGCGGTATTGCGCCGAAAAGCCAGCCGCCCGTAAATAACAAATGAAGAACAAGAAGAAAACACAACAAAACGAACACAATACATGAAGAAGAAAAGTTAGCAGCTATGGCGAGTTCAGATAACACACAGGAGCTAGAAGACCCACCTGCTTCTTTTAAATCAGCTGTGTGGGAACATTTCGTGTTCCCTGTGGACTACAATAACGATGGGGAGCGAGTTGTGGATCGGACGAGGGCGGTGTGTCGCCGTTGTTACAGCAGTGCGGTATGCTAGTGGTAACACGTCAAACATGCTCCATCACATCCGAGTCAGTCTCAGTCCCCAGCGAGAAGGTTTTCTCGACGGCAGGTGACATAGTTACCGCCAACAGATCTGCCCTCACTACTGACAACGTAGACAAACTCATATTTTATAGAAAATAGAGTAAAGCTTGAGTACCTTTATGTAGGCATAATGGCCTCACACACTCACAAGTTAATTACACATGTTAGACATTGCTTCTAAAGGTACCGATTTTATTTAGTTTTATATTTATCATTGTATTTATTTTATATTTTGACATCAGGAGATGTTATACAGTTCTGTATTGCCTTTTATTGATTGTGATTGAAACACTTTCTTATTATTTATTTTAATATTTTCAAGACATTCTTTTTAGTTGTACAGCTTATTTAACCTTTTTGTTTGACATCAGCCATTATAAATAATATGGCCATCTGAGTGTGTGTGTTACTGTTTGTTTTTAACTGTGTAATACAGTTAATGATTCCAAATGTTAGAGTTCCTTATTTTCATAACAAAACTTGCACTACTGTTAAAAATAAATAACAAAAAAAAAAAATTATGCATTTGGGACTTTTTTTTGCTTTTCCTTGTTGTACCGAAACCGTACCGAACCGTGACCCCCAAACCGAGGTATGAACCGAACCGTGACTTCTGTGAACCGTTACACCCCTACTAGAAACGGTTTTGAAAACTTTTGTAACATAGTCAATCAATCAATCAACAACTTTATTAATCCCACAAGGGTCAATTGGTGTGTAGTGATCGTCTTCTCAATAGAACATCTTTGATAATGTCTTCTGGCCAATCAGAATCACGATAACAGCGTGGTGTTGTTGCAGGAAGTCCTGACATCGATACAACATTACGTGTTGATAGAAATCAACACGTAATGAAATAAGGCCCCACGGTGTGACGATTGATAGGTGTGTGGCTGTCTTTCATTTTGACACACAGAACAATAGGCGTGTTCACACCAAGTACTTTTCCCACAAAGGTTCCTGAGAACTACGATTTAGTTGCGTACACACCAAAAAGTCCCAGGAACTAAATTAGTTCTAGAGAACCTTTTTTACCCCCTTTTCAGTCCCTGCTAGAGAGCAGGGACTTTCGTGGGAGAAAAAGGTTCCTGTGTCTGATTGGCTGGGCGGAATGCAAACCACGCCCCGTCAAACTCCCAAAAACGTTTGTGAAGCCGCCATTTTATTATCCTCGCATTGCATTATTATCATTAGCATTAGCCCAGCGCACCAACGCAGAGAGACTAACTTATGGCAACACAAAATAAAACATGGGAGCGGTGGGGATGAGGAGGTGTCGGCGTTCTGGCGATTTACTCGGAAGGCTTCAGTAGAAGCTGCTGGGAGTCCCAGCAGCTTCTACTGAAGCCAGTCCCTAACTCCGGGGACTTCCGGCCGGGGATTTTGGGCGGCAGTATACGCCGTGAAGTTGGTTGCAGCCTGCCAGTAAACCCAAAGCAGAAGAAGAAGAAGTGACGTCAGTGGCTTCATTTGCCTAATCCACCCCCAGGAACTAATTTCCGGTGTGAACGCGATCTGTACTTAGTTCATGAGAACTAAAGAGTTCTCAGGAACCTTTGTGGGAAGTATCCACCCTTATCCACAATGTAAAGTAAGCCTCTTCCCTCTTGTCTGTGAGGAGCAGCAGGTTCAGCTTTCAGAACAAAGTAACAAAAAACTAAAATGGCATTCATTTTTTATTAAATATGTCGTGTAGTAATAGATTTATTTATTTTTCTTCTCAAGAGAGTACCAGAATGTATATTTTATGTTAGTATTTCAAAAAATCTCCTGGGGGAGAATCCCCCAGACCCCCCTGCAGGGGTTGGGTTTTCAGCATGTCAACTCTTTCACCTGTGGGGAAATTGCAGGATTGGCTCCAGGTCGCCCTTTTTATTTACTCCAAGACAAATGTGCCTTTTTATTTCATACAGTTCAATTTGGATTGAGACAGGGAAATAATCGAAACCTCACGCGTGGCGTTTCACTGTCAAGGGGAGCGTGTATGTAATTACATTGCAAATACTGACTTGAGCCCCACCACTGTATGGGTTAGCCCTACCATAGATTACCCAACAAAAATACTCTGGCGCCGCCACTGTTTGCGGTCTACAATGACAGAGAAGTGCCTGTCAAGTTTGGCTACTCAGCATTGAATCAAAACGCACCATAGCTTTAAATCTTAATACGTTTGTGAGGCGTTTTGCTGATCAAGATGGTAATCGCCACATTCAGCTGTAATAGGCATGCCAACTTGATGCTCTGCTCACGGATGAGTCGATGATAATAATAAACTGTTAAGATGATGACCTTACGTGTGTATAATATTTTTCTTCTTTGTGGGGTTCTGCCCCCAAAAAACAGTTTAAAGTCCTGAGAGAGTCAAATAAGACGGTGTGTAAAACTTCACTGCCCAGCCAAAGAAAAGTAACCACTTTGATTTAACTAGGCCAGTAGGTAAGGACTTTCCACTGGATAATAACTTACTACAGTGATGTATATGTTTTAGCTGAATACACGTTTTTTTAACCCTAACTGATGCAGTTTGTCACTTCTTTAATGTTTGTTCTTTCTGATGTAAAGTCAAGGTTGTAACTGTTCCTTTGATTCTTTTGATATATGATAGTAATTACTTGTCTTTCAAATTTGAAGGAGGGTGAGCAAGCATCTTGTGGAACATTCATCATTAACTCCTCCAAAAAATATAGTTTATTTAATAATAACACTGAATATGTGAATCATAACAGTGATTGACAGCTGATAGGAATAATATGATTGTTAATAGTATCATATTCATTCAGACAAACATCGATGAGTCAGTTAATTAATGTACTTATTGCAGCAGTCTGCATAGATGTGGTACCCCTGCTGGTCTAAGAGTGAGACAAACTCATTCAGTTATTGTTCAGTTAAAATTCATTCAATTATGTCTGCCACCTTATATATTTATATTTAAGGCTTTACTGATGTGCCACAATAATGTCACCTATGTTATTGAGTTAAAATATCAATATTGTGGCTTTCCAAGTTAATTGATATAGATTGATATGACTGCGATTAAATCAGCATATACTTCTGCCAGGGGATGCCACCCCTGAAATTCTCCTGCCACCCTCTTGCCACCCCATGAATATGTGTCTAGATCCGCCCCTGTAGGGTGGTAAGTTATGTTTAGTTTGCGTTTGTCACCATGGCCAGCATTGACTTTCTATCTCCACCTGATGACTTTACTTCCATCCATTATGTTGGCAGAAATGTTGATGTGAAATTGATTTATTTTAATAGTAGCTGATGCCCCCAAGAATCTAATAATTACCCCTGAGATTACATTTTTCATCTGGATAAGAGATCCGTCATCTTGACAAACACGCTGTCATTTTAAGAATGCATTGAAGGAAAAAAAAACCCTCATATGCTTCATCACAATGATGCAGGTTTTGTTTTTTCTGACCAGAATTCAAACTAAAATTGGTTGATTTTCAAGCTTAAATCTGTTAGTGACTTAATAAAGATGGCTAATATTAGCTATTTAGCGTTTCTGTTGTTACATTTGTTTTTTGAGCTTACAAAAAACACTTAATTGGTCACTTGGCAGACTAAAGTTTGAAAGGTTATTAATTAAGGTCAAGTTTTGCCCAACACTCCTTAAGAACATTTTGGAAATACACAAACTTGCTATTGTTCTGCTCTAATCTCTGGGTAACAGTGCGGTCTGTCAATAAACTTGGCATAAAGTATCAAAGCGTGCACCACATTTTATTCACTAAAATAAGAATGATTGTCCATATAGTAGCAACAGGTTGTGGTTGTATGTGAACTGCAACAACTTCCCGACATAAGATGGCAGATAGAGTAACTACTTATGAGTGCACAGACATACAGTAAGAGTGGTATTGATTCCATAACCAATTGCAAACTTTGTGCTTGAGTTAAAAACTAAAACGTGTTTATTCCCACTTTGTATAATGTAATAATAGCCGTTGCATCTTCTGAAGCTGGTCTGTTTTGGTTGTATGTCTCTTCCCGGCTCCAAATGCATCATGGTAATGTGTGTTCATCATGACAACGTGACCACAGAGCAGCTGGCAGCCAGAGGCCGTTTTGTCAGTATCACTCAGCTCAGCGTGTCACATCCTATAAGGCACTGTTTTATGGCACACACTCCAGCGGTCTGAGAGGGATAAACACACACACTGGCGAGCAGAGTAATGCATTCAAAAAGCCCCTAACATATTGCATGTACACATTCACAAACATCAGTGTGTGCTGCTCCAGTGACTGAATTGAAGTTAGTTTATATGGAGAGCTATGCACATATAAAAATCCAAGGTTCCATCAAACGGGGATTCGGTAAACAGCATTACAAAGTGCTGTTTACTGTGTCGGGACAGGAAATGAATTGAAAGCAGGCTCAGAAGTTGTCACTTTCTAATGTACTGTGTTCCTAAAGCTCTCTTTATCTATCTCTCCAGCAGGGGAATTCTCACTCCCGGCTTTGTCTGACCTGCGGTGTATTAGCAAGCAGACTTTATTCCTCCTAAATCTCCCACTCCTAATCCTACCCTGCTTCTCACTCTCTCCCCCCCCCCCATTCCCGCCTTTGACAGATATACTGTACAACAGGGAGGATGAAATAGGAGACAGCTGGGAAGCAATTGTCTTTTTATGCATCGAGGAAGCACTGTGAGCGTTTAAGAGGGAGAATGATTGCTCTAACACCACTCATCCTTTCTCTGTATTTTCTTTTTCTTGCAGTGCAGTTCAACTTGATTCCTGTGGGGCTCAGGATAGTGGCCATCCAGAGCACCAAGACAGGGCTGTACGTCGCCATGAACAGCGAGGGCTACCTCTACACTTCGGTACGGTCAGCACATAGTACAGTATCGCAGTAAGCCTTTAAAGATCGTGATTTGAATACACCAGTCTTGATTGCAAAACTGCCACCCTTCCACATATGCATTAACAGCGACATGTGCATTATAAATGTCAGTTGAAATGGAAGTCATTTTAAAAATACATCTTGAGTTACATGAATGATATGTGGCAACATAACTTGAAATGAAAAAAAGGGCACCATAATTCACACAAATATGATACTTGCTACATTATTCTCCATCTTGTAAAATGTGATACCAGCAAGTTCTGACTTTATTTAGATGTATAGAAATATATCTCATTTACTTTTACCAGGCTCCATTTTGCATGTATACTGGAGCCAATGTCAAGCAAAGTAGATCACTATTTTAAAAATAGTATATTATCCCAAGCCTTTTTTTCCATAACAAATGTTTAATGTGTTATTATAATTTACGATACAGATGGAAAGGTGATGAAACACTAATTATTTTTTGGATAAAAACTAAAGAAAAAGAAAGATTATCAGCATAGAAATTCATCTGAACTTACTTCTTGTTAACTTCAGTTCCAGTTATAGTTCTTAATTCCTGTCATGGGCTAAGTTAAACAGCAAATAAAGCATCTTTTTCTAAGCATGCTCAGTATTTTGTAATGTATTTTAAAGCTGCATGTCGACTGAGACTGAGTCTTTTTATCCCAACCTGGTTCCTTTTTACTCACTCAGTGGTAGGCTGATGCTGGCATCTGAAACTGTGGGTAATGTCTGCCTCTGTGCATGAAACAGTTTCAGCTTTTGTACGCTACAACTTGTGGAACAGCTCATACGGTGCTTCCAGAGAGTTGTTTCTCCTTGATGTGCAGAGAGAAGCGGAGTCTTGAGAGTGAGATGGAGGAACAGACAAAGAAACAGAACGAGGATCAGAGTGCACTCTATCAGCATGCAGAGAAAAGCGCCTTTTTTTTGTTGCCTTTTTCCTCTTGGCAAAGTGTGTGAGATCTTGTTTGAAGTGCATCGGTGCGCTCACTTCAAAGTCCATCAAAAGCTGCCTGCATGCATACTGCCAGAAAACGAGCAGATACCGGAACAATGGAAACTCAGCCTGGAGAGAACACGCATACAGTGAGAGACACAAGTCTGCTGCTGCATGTACAGTATGGGAACATCATTCAGTTGAAACATGTACGTTACCTAATGTCTGTCCTTAATTTGAGTAGCTTCTGCCTTTGCCAACACAAGTCATTGAAGTTCAAATCCCTTCCCGGTCAACAAATCACATAACATGACTTTAAGTAAGGCAAGAGTTCTTGAGTTTTATGTAACATATGTTACTTAATGAATGTAGAATTGTTGAGCCTCATCTTGTAACAATAGGGAGAATTGAGCATTTTTCAATCAGAGTACCTGCTAATGCTAACTTTGTGCTCGCTTTTCGTAGTGAATCGGGAAAAGCAACGTACAATGTTCTGGTACAAATAGTTTCCAAATAAACCCACATTGTATAATTATTGTACTTCAAGAGCTTGTTGCTTTGTCTAAATTAAAGTACACACAGACATTATTTCCGTTGATTAGCATGCTGTAGGCAACGGGAAAAGATTTGCGTCTTGGAAGGCTTTCCGTTTTTGGTCATGCTATTGACCAATCACGTAAGAGCCGGCTTCGGTCGAATGCAGGCAAAAATAATCCCTGTGGAAAGCTAAAGTGGCAGAACCTATTGGCTGATATGTTGTTTTGACACTAATCGGCTAACATCTTACCACCATTTAGCTAACCGTTAGCTTAGACTGAATACCTGAGATACATTTATTTAAAATTACGGCATTTCCATTGTCTTCTTAACAGAAACAGCCCTGAGTAATTTTAACTTGCTAAAAAGTCAGAAGTAGCCCCAATCCATTACCCTAACTCCACCCTACTGTGACGCCACACCCAAAAAAAGAAAATGTTCCCCTAATGAGACCCAGAAAATGGTCCTTGCACATGACTTTTCCAGAGCTCGGAAACCCCCCTAGACATTAAAAACCTTGCATACACACACACACACACAGGACATAGAGGTTATACTTGCCCAGCCATTCTCCTGACAGAAGAAACGTGACCCATTTTCACTAAGGGGAATAACCACGGGGAAAGAGAGATAGAGCGAGGGGAAGGAGAAAAAAGTATGAGAAAATCCCTCTGAGATAAGAAAGGAAGGAGGACACCTTAAACTACCTGCTCTGCTATTGTTCTGAGCACCAGAGAGAGAGAGGGAAGACGACCCGAGAACAGAAATAGAGGATGAGGGCATGTTTTGCTCTGGTTGCCCTCAGGGTCCCGGAAGAGGCCGTGCAGAGTCATAACACCCTGTTATGCAACCGTTAGCATGTGCAGAAAACAAGGTCCCTGCACCAACCCCTGAAGGGTAAGGGGATTTTTAGCACACAGTTGAAGAAATAACCTCAATGTATGATCTTGATTTGAACATACAGACATTTCTCTAAATATTTTGGTGCCATTTTAGGTCACAGGGACCACTTTCTTGTTGCTTCCTGTTGTGGAAACTGCTCCGTGGGGTTGTGGGAGATGGGAACTCTCTGTTGTTGTTGTTGTTGTTGTTGTTTAATTTCTTATGTGTGCTTTCTTTAAAGATTTATAATGGAGGAGATGTTAGAGATAATGGCTATTGGTTCTTTGGTCTGCATTGCAGGGACAGGAAAGGAAGGTATTGCTATTAAATCTGCTTTAATCAATGTTTTCATATCAATCATGGATCAAATTACAGGTTTTTTTAGACCCCCCAATAAATGTATATGTTATGGCTTTAGTTCACTCTCACGGTTCTCATCAACATTGTTACCAAACATAACAAAAGTTAATTATTAGCTAACGAACATTGTGCAGAAACTAGCAGTTAAGAGTGAGATATTTTCTTAATTATTTATTGGAGAAAAGGTTAACAGAAAAGAGTGAATATTGGACTTAAGTTATGTGCGTTTAATTTGTAAACAAGCTATGATTTGCTTACAAGGCTTGTTTCTGCTGACCTCTAGTGGATAGAAAAAACACATGTTAAAAAAAGTTCCAAAGTATACGTGACCCGCTCTATCGAAATCAGTCGGAAGTCGCAACGGCTCATTTC
>CALSBZ010015976.1:490785-519992 GCA_943591055.1 Gobionotothen gibberifrons
CATATGTGTGGGCTGGACCTGTATTTGACAGGAAAGGAGTGAGCAGAGGGTCGAGTTGTCGATTCTTGTTCTGTTTTCTGTGACAATCTTCCTCACCCTCAGACTTTCAGTTGAACGCGCTACTAAAGAGACGTGTTACCATGGAAACCAAACAATGGTGTAGCTGTATTAAAGTCCGAGTGGAAACAGTCCTGAGTAAATCTGATTTTGTCAGAAATCGGGAGAAATGCGGGAGAAATATGACGAGGAAATGAGGAAACCGGGAGAGGGCTATGAAATCAGGAGTCTCCCACTCCTGGAGGGTGAGAGACGAGAACAGTTGTCGGTCATTCTGAATTATCTTCATTCCAGTGTGTAAGGAAGCTTTTTTCTCATTTTGTTTTAGAGAGTAAATCACAATGTAAAATCAGCCTGAAGTGCAGTCAGAGTAAACACTCTGCAGACAGATGTGCATATGTCCCCTGTGTCTCTGCTGGGTGAATAATGTGTCTCTGTAAATGACTGTTTAATAGTGTGTTATCCTATAAAGCATCATCGCTGATGGCACCCCGAGTGTGTGTGACTAAGTACAAGTGGTTGGAGTATGGCCGGGACAAAAGTGGACTGATGGAAACTTCATGAATTGAAAAAAGTGTTTCATGTATTGAAATAAAAATGAAATAGTTGTATCATTCTTCTGACAAAAACGTTTTCTCATGCAATCAAGCGTGTGAGCCAGGAAGTCTTTGTGTTTCCCTGCAGGGGGACTCTGCCGGTGTAGCGCCATGCTAAGCATAACAGAGTTAAAAATCTATTGAATAGTAAAGGTTTATTTCTCAAGGGGAAATCTAAAATGTCATGATTCACTGAAAACAGAACAAATTATTGCCCATTTTTGCTGCTCTGCCTATGATGTTTACTGACTGGAGGTCATATTTTACAATGGAGAAATAAAGAAGTATGAAAAGTGATGCATAGAAGGAAATTGTCAGCCATCTTTTTAGAGGGTAACAGCATTGGATAGAGACACTATTGCTGACACTTATACCTCTAATAACAGACAGTATAGATTAGAATGAATTGTATCGCTAACAGATAACTATTATGTAGGTTCATGTAAAGTGACACTGCAAAAACACTACAAGTGGTCATTTTAATGTGAGCTGGAAAATGTGGTTAATTTTGTCCTCCAATATTTACGAAAAAAAGTATAACAAGCATCAAACAAACATTTTTAAGTAAAGTATCTCAACATTCTACTTCAGTTATATGTGGGCTCCTTAAGCACGTACGCTGTAAATGGACGCAAAATGTCACGATATATGGACTATTCTCAGAGGAAACATCATAAATGGCCTCCTAAAGTTTTATCTTTAATCACAAAGTCAGCATTTGCCTGGGGTTGGAAAATCCAGCCTCTACAGATGAAGCACTTAATTTCGGACAGTTTGAAACGCAAGGGCAGTGATTGGTAAGTGGTCTGCCCTCGCTCAAGGGAAAGCCTCCAGCTTGACTTGAGACCGCTCCCGTTATAAATAAATGTAATTATAATGAAGCCAGCTGCAATGGATCATTGAAAACCTGAAATTGAAAATCTGGCAACGCCCTCTTGGAAAATAGTTGGAGGGCTTGTCCTTCCTCGAAACTGGTCGTAGGCAGGAACAGGTAAGCTGGAGTCCGAAATTAAGTGCTCCATCTGTATATTTCCTCTGTTGGGTCTCCCAGGATGATTATGGATAATCGAAAATTGGTCATGATTGGTAATGATACAGGCCTCATTTAGACCATACCTGGAAAATTCCCTATAACTCATAATCAAATAATGAGCTTGAGCCTGTTTTTGGTTGTGTGTGTGCTGGTGATAAGGTGTTACCAAAAGAAGATGAGATGCAACACACTGCAGTGCAAACACGGTTAATAACAGCGATCTGATTACACCTTCCAAGAGGCTCCAGACCTTTGGATTTGGCTCCGTGCTATTGGAGCTCAGTTAATGGGTGGCTGAGGAAAGGAATGGCCCCCGAAGTGAATGGATGTGTAATTATGTAATGGGCGATACAGTCAATGTAATTAGCTTGTTTATGTGCGGTACAATGGATATAGGCAGACGTTAGGGCCCTGCAGTGGCCGCCGAGTACAGAGAGAGAGGAGGAGTGAGGGATGAATGAGTGAGAGAGAGAAAGTCCTTATTCAGGCCTTTTCTGCTCACCCGTCACATCAAGGCTCCAAATCAATCCTGCAAATTGGTTTGTTCCTTCAACAAGGTTACCAAATGATGAAAGGATGGGGGAATGAAGTGCAGAATATGAGATCGAGGGGGAATATGTGAGGGCTGTAACGAGAGGGAGATAGAGGGATGAGGGTGGGGGATGTCCTGGTGTTGACGTATCGTCTAATGCAGAGCTTCGTGTGTGTGTATGCGCTGAAGGCCGACAGTTTACTACAGAGGGGGGTGAAGGATCCCGTGATTGTTTGTTACAGGTAAACTGAATCGGCTGAGTTATGGCATCCCGGCTCACACACCGCTCTGGTCATGTGGCAATTAGGTGTGTGTGTGTTGTTGATGCAACCACAGACGCTCCTGTAACCCTGTCACAATGAAATGTGGGGCCCCTTTCCCCTCCTTCCCAGCTGAGTTCAGTGGAATTGCAGAGTAAATATATAAATAATAGAAGCGATAAAAAATGCCAGATGTTTTTTTTTTTTCTCTGACCTGAAGCTTTTGTTTTCTGTGTGTGTCTTTCAGGAAAAGTTCACGCCGGAGTGTAAGTTTAAGGAGAGTGTGTTTGAGAACTACTACGTCACCTACTCATCCATCCTGTACAGACAGACCCAGTCAGGACGGGCGTGGTACATCGGCATCAACCGAGATGGACAGGTCATGAAAGGGAACCGTGTCAAGAAGACAAAGGGGGCTGCGCACTTCCTGCCTAAACTCATTGAAGGTACAACAGATTCATATAACTTACAATACTCTTAATGCTCTTATGTTGCCACCAGAGATGGACTGGTCAAACAAAATGAATGTTGGCAAATTTGGAGAAGCAAGGCTGACTAGTGGATTCAAAATTTAAAAAATTGAAAAGTAAGGGGATGCCAATGAAGGGGGTTTCTAAATACCTTCCACTTCGAGGTAGTGAAAAGTAGTTTTTTGACCCCAGCTATGTTTCAGAATGCTCAAAATCAGCCTTAATCAGAAAAGTTCAAACAGCAGCAAAGTCTCTAAAGGGCCTAAAGAGCAACATTTCTGGGTGAATTATCTGCAAGTTTCGCCCGTCTGGCCAACATCTCAATGACCTGTCATGTAAATTCCCAAGCTGAGCTCCCCTCTTTTGTCTTTTTCTGTTGTAACGGGGTCAGATCCTGGTGCTATCTACTAGTGCAGGACCTCTGGCCTTTCCAACTGGAAATCATATTGATTCTGTTAAATGCTATAACTCTTTATTAAATAACACAACTTTGGTTTAAGCTTGATCATTTGTTATGTGTGGAATTTCCACCACAAGGGAAATGCACCAAGCTGCTCTCAATTCTTGATTAGGAGCCAGTCTCCACAACCTGTGCAATAGGTGATCTGAATTACCATCTAATATACTCAGGGGAATTGTTACATTTAGCTAAAATAATTGTGGAAAGACAAGTCACATCAAGTACCAAAGAATGACTGCCACTTTATGCAAAGTTATTTGATCGATTGCTCATTTAAATATATTAAATTGATATTTCAAAATAAAAGTTTGGAAATTAATTTAGTTTTTGGTTCTCTCCCCTTTACCATTTCCCCCCACTCCTTCTGTATCTATATGAAGCATGACCTTTTATATATAAGGTCATGTTAAAAGTGTCAAACAACTATGTACAACTTGTTAAAAAAAGACCAAATAGAGTAGAGCAGGAATGAGTCCTAAAACCTGAAGATGAAATAGCATTTGACGACTTCCGGTTTCCTTTTTTAGCCGCCTTTATCTTAGCAGTGGTGTCATTTGACCAGGATGTGGTTCATTTATAGCCTAACAATAGCTTTTCACTTCTGGCAATTCCATGTGTGCCACACAATCATAAAGTGCTGTTATATGTGGAGATTATCCTGCCGAAGAAAACATGCAAGTATCATAAACGTTTGTTGGAAAAATGACATTGCTTTTTGTTGAGGGAGCTCTTGAGATGCTAATTTCCAGGTCCACCTACAAAAATATTATGCACCAAAACACAAAGTGAAGTCTTTCATTTATACTTTCACTTGTCTCTTCCCAGTTTTAACTAATTCAACCCTCTCCCTCCACAGTGGCCATGTACCGGGAGCCCTCTCTACATGACGTTGTGGGGCAGAGTCCGCCCAGGAAAACGCAGAAGACCTCCAGTGACTCGCCAGTGCTCCAGAACGGCAAGAAGGACCCTAAATCCAAAACCAAAACCTCCACCTCCTAGCGCTTAAAGACACGGGTGGGAGGAGGGGTGGAGGACACGGGGCACTTGGCACCAGCGGACACCTTGTTAGGGCTACTCCCAATGTGCAACACTGACCCTACATGAACTCTACGTACCACAATGCACTGGTGTAAAGTTGGAGAAAAAAAGTGGCAAATGGGGAGCCCCTTTTACCTTCACAGACCCCCCCCACCCACCCACCAGCCCTCTACCTTCTTATTATCAAAGCCTGGGATATAAAAGCAATAACTCCACGAAGAGGTGAACATCATCGTATAGCATGTCACCACTGCGTGTTTAACTTGCTGGAAGAAAAATCCCACACCGCCATCATCAGCGACATGCTTCCAGTCAACCAAATATTTGAAGTCTTCCTGGTTCTACCACAACGGGTGCAACAGTCAAAACGGTCCCTCAAACATACTTTACAAACGGGTTTTCATTTCCCCACGGGGTTCCATGCTAATGCAAGTCTGTCACAGAGACCCTTGCAGACTTTTTGTTCCGCAGCCATCTGCTCAGTCCACTTCTTCCGTGTGTGTCAGCGACTTTGTGAGATGGCCTGGATACTTGTCAACCTCATTCTGTTTGTGTGGCTGTGTGTGTGTGCGCGTGTGTGTGTGTGTTTTCCTTTCACCTTTAGCGCAATTTGATTAGTTTGTGACATGGACTCAATTTTCCACTCGGCCGCACAAGAAAACCCCTCCCGTCCTCCCTGGCTCTGTTAATGGAGTCTGGGGCTGATCAGAATCTTTTCGACCCTTAAACGAGGGGCCAAGAGCTCCCTCGAAACACTGCATAACCACACACACACGCACACACGTATTATTATACTGGCATATACACACATGCAGAAGTGTGCGTATTCTGTACACATCCTGATATACATGAGCAACGACATCAGAAAATAATCTCACGTTTTAACACTCTTAACACCACAACATGCATTAACACACACATGCACACTTGGTGGGGGGGGGGTGCAGGTGGGGGTGGGGGGGGCATGATGAGGATATCAGCAGGTAGTGATGGAGCCTGACTGTGCAGCTTGTGATTGCACTGCGATAGCTTTTCTCGTTGTGGCTGGCCATGCATTGCACATAACCCTTGAGGCCCGAATAGTATCTTGGGATCCTCTATCACTCAATTTGGTATTCTTCCCAAATAAATACAACAATGTTTTTGTTTTCAATTCTTGCATCCAAATTGTGAAATAACATTATGATACAAAAAAGAAAATGTTGTGTGTTCAAGTATTTTAAAGGGGCACCCCACCTATTTTACATGTTGAAGTCACGGAGAGCCTTTTTAAGCCTATGCAAACATTTGTTTAGTGTCTTCTGGGGCTGTATGGGAGCTTTGTCAATTCTGAGAAAATACTAGATTGAGTAATCTAAAGCCATTTTCTCAAATAACCTCCAAACAATGTCTGGAATACCAAGTCAACAGGTAGACATTTCTATTCGCGTCTTTGCTGTCCTCGATAGAAAATTCCTCAACATGCCCACTGGCTTGTCCTTAAGGCTCAGTATTATGAGTGGCTCTGTTCATGCTTGGGCTTATATTAATCGAACTGCAAGCAATGGGAATCCACCACCACATTGTTGGTTGGACATTCTGGTCTGTTATGCTAGTAGCGGCTAATGTAACCTCGAGCGACTATAGGCCAAGGAGCTTGGGAAGAAGGTCAAGTAAGATCTCTTCTTATTGACTCAAGATTTATTTTTTTTCACTTTAAAAAAACTGTAGTTTTCAACCCCAATTTCTGACACCTCCTTGTGTCCAATCACTTTAGGCAATTTATCAGATTTTACAAAGTTCCTTCAGCAGGTCCAAAATGTATTATTCAACTTTTTACATTTGCAGAAGTTGCCGTTTAAAAATATCACATTAGAAATTAGATAAAAACTAAACCCAAATCAAGCCCAAAGCTTTATGCAACACCATTTTCCATGTTGGGAAGCTAAACAAAAAAGAAAACGTATGACAAGACCAACACTTTGCTTTATGGGGAGTGCACTACTAAATCACCAGTGGTCCTTTAAGCCCTTATTTACACATGAATTAGTAAATCTAAAACCTCCTTGCTGACAAGTAACAACACAATGCTAAACATTAATCACTTGGTCGCTCAGTTTTCTTTAATCTGTTTTTGAAATGTTATGATGCAATGGAATTCAAGCCTTCATCACTAGACATTTCAAGTCATACGATTGAATTAATAAATTACGATTACTATGACTGTTTTGTTAGGCGGAATTAGGAAACCAAAGTTATACACAAATATTAAAAGTGATGGCTGTAGAGGACAGGAAAATAGAGTTTCCTGGTAAATAAACAAACCATTTGAAAATATATGACTATGCTCGCTCAGGAGACATTGTCTTTCCATTTGTTCTCTCCATTCAACACGAAAAGCAATACTTTTTATATCAAATTTGTTGGTGCAATATGCCTGGCAGGGTAATTGTTTCTGCCTAATGTTTATGTATTGAAGGAAAAGAGGGAGTCCTGTGTTTTCAGGAGGCCGGCATAGATTCACGATCAAGCCTCAGAGAGTGGGTCCAACAAAGGAGAGGAAAAGTGATGAGTAGAAGAAAAAGAGGTTATTAAGTGGACAGCGTTCTCTGGACTCACACATATTCGCACACACACATCTTATTTCATGCACAACACACAGCTCCCCTAACCTGCTGTTGTAAATAATGATAGCTGATAACCCGTGCAAGATAGAGGCGAGCTGCTGAGCTAAATAATCTGGGCAAACTTTACCTTTGTTTCTCTAAAAGGAAACAGAGAGTTTACTGAAGGAGAATAAAAGGTTCAAGAGGAAGACTAACGGAGAAAGAACTGATTCCACAAACAATCTATAGGAAGGACTTGTTGGGAACAAAGCTATTACTATTATTATTTTTTATTTATTCAACACATACTACTTTTAAAACCTCACTCACTCACTGAAGACCTTAATTAAACTGTTAAATGGACCCTCAGGCTAGTGTGTCCGACCAGTCTCCCCCTATGGATCGCTAAATCCAGAGCATGAGTACTGTTCACAAAGTAATTACACAAATGTTTAATTAAATGAAACTCCTGCCAACTAGATTGGAAAAAATACTTAGTGGGACTTCATAGAGGAATACACTTAGATGAGAGGGTAGGAGGAATTCTGCAAAGCCATGACTTCTGTTACAACTTCTAGGGCTGGGAAATCTATGTTGCAATATTTTCTTATGCATATGTCATGTTTGCTGTTTTCAGACTTTGTATCAACAAGAAAATAGCTCTAAAGGAGAGTTAAGGGCTAATATGTTAGTGCAAGCTCATAATGACTGAGGAAATAGTAAATAAATAAGAATATTTGCCAGATAAAGTACGATAAGCAATGCATCAATCATGCACACAAGCCGGCATTTGACTGGAGGTAGGCCTATGGGGTTTAAAACAAGTGAGCATTTACGAGGCACAAAGGTTCTCAAGATAAGTTGCATCATGGGAAATGTAGGCTGCAGCTAGACAAAACAATGATACAAAAAGACGGGATATCTCAGCCTCTGCTCTTTTAACTTTCATCCTTCTTTTTAAATTGGCCTCTGGTGAGTCCCCTCACCTTATGGAAGTGCATTACTATACTGATTGAGAGCCCCTTAAAACTTCAATGCAGTATTTATTTTTAAGTTGATGCAAAAAACAATAAAATAGGAATCGAGGACAGACAGTTTTATTTAAATCGGCTGGAATATTTCATGATCTGTGTAGACATGGTGATTAAATCCAATCCAATACAAATGATACATTGGCCACTTATAGTTGCATCAATCATGAGGATCTATTCCCTCTAGAATATGCAGCTAGATTAGCTCTTCTTACATTTTTATTTTAATCAATCTGACCTATATTATCTTTATTTTGTATTAACATCTGTAAAGTAATTACTATAATTTATGCAGAGGCTCTAACAGATACTGTAGTTTTTAATTCGATTAATCAGATTCATTAGATGTTGATATCGGAGTATTATTGATATATTTGGGTGTGTAGATGGGGGTAAAGATTGTAAAAGAGGAGGTATGAAAATCCCACTCCGTTTTGCAGTGATTTCACTTTGCAAAAAAGGTAGATAAAAAAGTAATTTATTCCCTGTGTGTGAGTGTGTGTGTGTTTTTGCACACTAATGTCTGTCTGTTAGTCCCTTGTGAAGAATGAAATCAGCTTCTCTGTTCACCAGCCTTCAGGCTTCACTTCAAACACCCCTGTGGATAACAGGATGTAAAGATTGCCATTTATCTCGGCAGGCCGTCTAACTGTGCACATGTTTGATTAGCGAACCCCCTCTGTTGCTTAATATACAGCCTTTAACTCACTGATAAATGTCTTTGGTTTCAGCTGTAAATGTTAATTATTGGCCTTTGGGCTCGCTGTTTCTTTTTCTATGAAAAATCAGTGGGAGAGGTGTGTGTCTGTGGATATTTGAGGGGGTTAAAGAAGTATATCTGATTCAGCTGCATGCTTCACACGTCAAACCCTCACACACACATACCCGCGCACATACCTTTCTGGGGACTCATTTTTTACAGGGTCAGGTCTCTCCCTGCTTGCAGAGCAAATCAAGCGAGGGTCATGCAGGGTTGTGAAAGACTCAGAGAGAGGGAGGTGTGTGTCACACTTACTTCAGCTAACTTGTGCCCTCACAGTCTCCTTCTGAAGATTCACTTCCTCTCTGATCCTTTTTGCAAACACAACTTCCCTTTTAACCTGGAGGCGTGTGTGTGTGTGTGTGTGTGTGTGTGTGTGTGTGTGTGTGTGTGTGTGTGTGTGTGTGTGTGTGTGTGTGTGTGTGCGTGTGTGTGTTTTCCCGATCTCACTCATCAGCTTTGGTCTTTGTGTGTAATCGTTTTGTAAACGTGATTAAGTATCTCTGTATGTCCAATATGTGTGAGGGAATAAAGAGAATTGGAGGGGGGGTAGAGGTTAAATCAGAGGCCAAATCAATGAGTGTGAGTCCTTGGGCAGAAAGCAATAAACTCCATTAACAAGGTGCAGCCACATTATCTGGGAAGGAGTGTGAACAAAAAAAAGATGAATATTGATATAGAAACCAACTGCGTGTTTTATTAGAGCTTTTATTTTTCTAACCCTTTTTCTGATCTGGGTTGCTGTGTGTGTGTGTGTGTGTGTGTGTGTGTGTGTGTGTGTGTGTGTGTGTTTGTGTGTGTGTGTGTGTGTGTGTGTGTGTGTGTGTGTGTGTGTGTGTGTGTGTGTGTGTGTGTGTGTGTGCATTACTACGAGGTGGAGTCCCTTCACCACATCTGCAATGCAGCAGAAAACACAAAAAAGAGAGGGAGGAAGAGAGAGGCTCACGTGATAAAAAGAGTGACGCCGTCCTCGGACACATTTCTCTTTCTTGCTCCCTCTTCATAAAAAGTGCTTTTATACTGAAATCCAGAGCACATCATGTCACATCCTGTATGATATTGTCCCCACATTAACTTTAGGTATCAAAATCAGGCTGTGTTTTTCCCAGCGCACATCTGCACTGCACACACACACCCTGCACCAAGCCAACATGTGGCAAATTGGGGTGACCTTTAAAAATATGGAGGGACTCCACCTCTCCCAAGCTGATGCACCGACAGTGTTTAAGTTGTGATTGTACACAAGGCTTAAATGTCTTTATTTACCCCAAAGTGTTTTGTTAAAAAAAGATGTGTATATCATTGGAAGTACTGTGACCTATAAAGAAATGAGGAATTCTGAGTATTGCTATGAATCATGTTGGTCTGTCCATGTGTGTGTGTTTGTTTTAGTGTGTTTAAACGTGTCTTTTCTCTGGATGTTGGACAATAGAGCTCAAAGAGAGAAAACTTAAGTACGCCAAGTCCTCCACACCCCTCTAGCACTCACCTGTCGATCAAAGGCCGACCGATCTTTGATACCTTAACGGGATTTGAATTTGCTCACCGGCAGCATGTGGACTGCTCATTCACCGTCTGTCTTCCCCTCAGACACACACAAACACACCGGCTACGTGTGTGTGTGATTCTTCGATCGATCCTTGAGGGATTTTTTTCTTTTCTTTGTACTGCATGGACGATCCAAGTAATTGTGACAAAGTCTTCCAGAAACGATGTTAAGGAAATCACCATAATCTTGCTTTTCTTCTCGTCTTCCAAATGCAAAAAGAGTGCTTCAGTCTTCCAAAGCCAAAGTGACACTATTTTTGTATACAAATGGGGCAAAAAAAGATATCTATATATAAATATATCCATGCAAACGTGGTTGGGGAGCAGTAACTCCCCCTGTTGCTGGAAAGGTGGAATAACACAACTACTATACGCCATCTGAACCCATGGATCACTGCGAGAAAACGGCTGAAAAGGAATAGGAGTTGTGGGACTTGTAGTTTGAAACTCCTGGGTTGAGGTAGAGGATCACAGGCAGGCGGGACTACAAGCATGCATGCGCCAATCATTTACTGGACACCTTCGAAGAAACAGTCTTTACCCAAATATTTACTCTTTAACCCCTTAAGCCCCCCATCCTCCAACACTCTATTATCCCAAACTCTTGTCTCTGCATTTGCAATATGTATTTATTTCTATGATAACTTACACAAAGTCAAGGGGATACGTATTATTGGATATAATTGAATAAAACAAACTAATATATTTGTATGATTGTATCGCTGGTCTGCTGGGAGTTTTTTTTTCTTTGATGTCAAGACATTTGACCTACATTTCTAATTTAGGTGAGTTGACTAATATGTGTATATGATATGTTATGGTTTGGGCTGGGTTCCTTTGGACGCTTATGCATCTGGAGAACAGTTGGTTTGGATCAAGGATATCCAAATTCTCGAAAGGTGCATAATTAGTCTGGACCAAAAGAAAACATAATAAGTCAAGACTAACACTGGATGTCAAATGCCATTAAAACCTGGCTTTTGGACCAGCTTAAACTAACTGAACCAAAACCACCGAACACAATCGGTAAGCCACGGGAAAAGAAAAACAACTTCCAAACACGCAAAGTCATAATACTACATTTGTATTTTAGACAATGGTGTGCTTCCAACGTTGTGAAACAGTTCCAGTGTGTCCATTTCCTTTTATAACATGGCAGAAAGATGCTCGAATAAGAAATTGTGTTCCCAGTTTGGAGTGGAATTAGTTGACTGGCCTACTCAAAAGAGCCAAACCCAGACATCAAGCTTGGAGAATAATTGGATTACCCTTTCTCCCAACAAAAGTGGCTGACCTGTCATTGAACGGGATTAATAGCACCAGATTGATGGTTTTGGAATAAGATGTTCCACCGTGCAAGATTGCTTTATTAAGGTCTCCCCAATCCTTTTTGCCCATTAACTATTATTGTGTTACTTTTAATTGTAAACTGAACACAAAGATCAATTGGCAGAAATCTCAGATAGGACAAAGTTTATCTCTGCGAGGTAATTAGGTAAATAAGCACAAAGGAAGTGATTACACTGATGGATTTTCGATATAATCAAAGTGAGAAAAGTTGACACTGTGCTGGAATGAATTGTTAAAAACATCTCCAACATCAAACTAATTAAATTGTTCTTACAGTGACATCAACTTTTTTGACGTGATCCGATTAATATCATTCCGTTACATGTCATTTGTTATTACCCGTGAAAATAACAATCATGGGTAAGCAATCTATGTTATTAAACTATACTATTTACTTCCAAATTAAACAGTGATCTATTATGGTTGCCCTGAGAGAGTTCCCTGACTTTGACTCACTGCCAACAGTGTCTTCATATACACTCCCTCATGACCACACATTTGATGTGTGACTTGACACTAGCTGCTAGCTGTTAATAGTTAGCTTCTATGGTAATTAAATTGGCAGGAGGCCAAATGGCAGTGATAGTGGATCGTAAATTACGGTGGTGTGGAAGGCCTGTGAATGTGAGTGAAAGCACAGTGGCATGAACCAAAGGGATATAGGCTGGTAGAGATGTGTTACTGCATAGGCCTTCAGGAAATACAGCAGAGTGTGGCAGTGAAATATTTTCAAGACAACCATGCTTTCCATTTTTAAGTTGAATAAGCAGTGAGGCCTTTAAGCGACTAACGATTGGTTTCTTTGCTACACTTTTCATTGCGTTACTTGAAATGTTCAAGCCATTCATCACTTAATGGAAAGTACAGTAAGCTTTACATATATGGTAAGCTAAGAACCTCCACAAGTAAATGCCACTTTCGGAGAGAGAAGATTCCACCTTATGAGGTGTTATGGTAGCTAATCTCTGACAAACACAATTATTTTAATTGTTTTTTTTAATATACAACATGATACATGTGGAAACAGAGGCTCGCCTACTTTACTTATTACATTTCACTAAATAACGAGCACACCAGTACTTCCTGTATTGCTCCTGAATGAAATAGCAAAGCACAGATTCCATTATGGACCTCGAAATTAGCAAGATAGAGAAAATGAAGGTTTAGCTTTAGGGCACAAAGTAAGTGTCAAATGTAGATCAATCATTGCTATAATTCCGAAGGTATCATAGCCAGTGACCCATTGAGTGTATTGTAGCTTCATTGTTTCCAATTTGGTTCTAATAATACGAGAGAAGAAGATGAGGAAGCAGAGAAGGAAATGTCATATGAAGAACCAGTGAGAACCAGTGGTATGTAAGTAGACTAAGCTCTCATTGGGCTTGAGTTCCGCATGATCCACACTGACTGAGGGGGTGAACAGTGACACGCATCTCCCCCTCCCCAAGCATGTAATTGGAGGAGACAGCAGTTGGCCAGACTGGCCTGACTGACAGACAACAACAGTACACACCGACCAAACCAAAACTTGCACTGAAAAGTTCCAATCGGCCGCACTGGAAAGACAAAGAGGGACCAACAAAGTTTGGATTTATTTACTAAGGATCTGTTTGGCGGAGGGGAGATCTTTTTGGTTTGGGTTGCCACCATGAAAGGCCTGGATCTGCTCCTGCTGGCATGTTGTGTATGCTGCCTGAGCACATTGGGAGGTAAGTTGACACAAAATGCCAATGTAACCTAGCTGTAGTAGCCATGATACACATTTTCCTTTGACAATACATTACTATCATATGTAGAATGCAACATTGAACAAGGAGTTCACCTCTAGCAACACTGTCTCTGGGACACAGTTCACATACTTATAGGAATTTTAAAGGTGTACAATAGTTACATTTCCGTTGGACATGGTGTGGAGATCAATTTAACATAATCCATAGGGCTTGGCAATACAGATCTCGACTATGAGAAGGGCAAAAGACGTAGGTACTTTATCCTCCTTTAGCTCATGTTGCTTTAGTTTTCATGAATATGTTTCCTTTCTGCCTCATTGACAAAACTGATTCACAGCAAACATTAAACAGTAGTTAAATGTCACAGCAACAACACATTCTTTAAAATAAGTACAAGGTATTTTAACTCAGAAGAGCCATACAAAATGCACAATTAGCAGCTCTGTGAGGCTGTACTTTAGCATTGCTTTGAGGTAAATGCAAACATTAGCATGCTAATGCTCAACGTGACTTGCCAACATGCTAATGTTTGGCACGTAATATTGGACAGGTTTAGCGTTATTAGAGCATGCTGACTGTTGGTTGGAGTTAAAAAGAAAGAACAGCTGAGGTGAATGTGAGTTTCATTAGTTTAACAGGATGGCTATTTGATGTAAAAATTGACAGTAATACAATAGATGCACATCACTTATTTCATGGCAATGGATCAACTAGATGCCATCCTATTTCATTTAAATGGAAACATTAGGGTAATGTTTAAGGTAAAGTCAGGTCACAACTCCAAAAACGTAACTAAATACCATCGAAAGTTACTTTAACCATAATAAATCGTTGGTCAGTTAAGTGGCCTCCATTTCTTCATAAAGAACAATTGGCTTTGTTGTTTGAGGCTGTTGATTTGATAACTAACCAACTTGTTATGGACAAGCACAGTGTATTCAAACCACTCAGAAAAAGATTTGGTTCATATCGAACTGCTCTCAATGTCCATATGAAATCACTTTGGCCACTACTAATGGCGCTTTTCCACTGCAGCACGTAGCACGGTTTAAGCGGGCCGGGCCAAACCAGACCCGCTTTTTTTTGCTTTTCCACTATGGGTAGTTACGGCTCAGGGCTACTTTTTCACCTTTTTTCTGGCCCTCCAAAATCGATGTTCTTGATTTAATTGTTATAGGCCGACACGTTTCAAAATGATGCCGAAGTAACAACATACTGATACTGGTCTGCAGACAAGACGGCAGGCGAAAAACCTTTTAAAATGCGTGTTTTCTGAATGGAGATCGGATCGATCAGGCTAAGCTAACGTTGTATATGCTCCGTCCACACTCACAACAACGGCCTACAGACATAAATAAACCAGCAACTGTGTATTCGCCATGACAGACAGTCTGTGGTTTGCACTTGTTTAACTTTTGTCTAGTTTCTGAACAGATATGAGGAGCTGTGAGCTCTGAGTGCTAACAGCTAACGGCTGATGTTTTGGTTTTGTGGTTCGCATTGAAGATGACGTCACGGCAGTTTTATGCAGCGTCACTCCGCCCGCCGAACAGCCGATCGCCCCGCCTACACTGCGTTACTATAGTTACTACAGTTACTACCCCAGTTGGTAAACTGTAATGGAAACGCAGCATAAAGTGAGCCTGGCCTACCAAGGCCTAACCCTACCATACTATGCCGTGCTAGGTCCTGCAGTGGAAAAGCGCCATAAGTGTGCCAACTTTTTACTTTTATCATTAGAATTCTCATATCATGTCATTTATTCAAATTTGCGTATTTCTTTCAGTTATATGCATTGCAAGCATCCTTCACTGGCCCAACACTACCAAAATGGCCTAACATCAACACTTGAATCCGTCTAATTACCAAGTCAGTTGAAATAAGAAAAGAGTAAAAAATGCTATATCCCAGCTCTTTAAAACCACCTCACAGCCTCGCCCATCAGCAGCCATGTTTCCCTCCGCCGAGCTAATAGGGCTGCCTTGCTTGGTGATCGTTGTCATTTATTCCCGTCAGGTCAGATCCTGCCGGGGCCACAGCCATGCCAAACGTGATGAATGCTGCATCACCAGAGCTGCAGATTATAAATGTGTCTAACCTTCCAAAACTGGAGGAGGAAATGGTTGGAAATAAAGCAGGAATAATGTATGAATATGGTGTGGGGTGTAAGCGTTTGCATTTTGTTAGGTAGACAGCTTTACAGGCGAGTAGGAAGCCACAATAACTGATGCTTCTACAGTATAAGACATATATTATGGTCCGAGGGATATTTTGCATTGGCTTTTCACCATTTTGACCATAGCTTTTTACGGTATATGTTACAGTAGTGTTAAATGTTGATAATTAAACATTTCTTACAGCTTATTCTTATGTTATTTATTCTGATCTATTTCCAAAGATCCTTACAATTCCCATTGATAAGGAAGACTGCAAACCAAGCAAAATAACAGAAGATAATGGACTATATTTGGAAATTAACCATACCATTCTCCCTTTGCATTAAGTCACACACTTCACTTTTATCTTTTACCCAATCTCTCCACAAGCCTCCACTCCACTCTCTTCCACTAACCCTCATTGTATTTGTGTACCTTTTGTTTTTTTTCCAATGTAAATTGGTGCTGAGACAATAGATGGGATTATATCTAGTCGGGGAGGATGTCCCATTGACCTAACCCTAGTCTGGCTTTCTAAGGGTTAGGGCTTTCTACTGTGCTAACTAATTCTGGGAAGCATCAACTCAATGTGCACTTTTGACACAGTTGAAAAACAAGAGGGTACATCCAGGTGTCATATTTGGATGCACGACACACCCTACCTGCCAATCAGTAAGCTTCACCCTCACTTGTCACCAGTGTGTTGGATTTTGCACCTTGCTGATACTTTAGTTAAAAGTCTTTGGGTACATTCTAGGAATTTTAAGCAGTAAGAGGGTCGGGCATTGAGCATATAAATGGAAATGTGTTCCCAATACTCGCCACGTTAACTGCTATTGTTTGCTTAAGGGGTTATGAATATAATCCATTATTAACAGAATCAATGAAGCCTTCTATTTATTTTTGATTTAGGTGCGTCGGATGAGGAGAAGTCTCTGATGGTGAAGCTCTTTACCAACTACAACCTAAAGGTTCGGCCAGCATTGAGCCTCGAAGATAGGGTGGTGGTTCGAGTGGGGATGGTCCTCTCCTCCTTGGTTGGACTGGTGAGGCCCAAGACCCTTACACTTAGTTGTTTACACACTCACATGCACAACCAGAACACAACACAACAGTGGCAGGTATATAGACAAACAGTTAATATTTGGCCACCTATGTCTTCCATTAACTGAAAAGCAAATGTGCCGGAAATCAAGCCATTTATTCATAAGTAAATAGCAGATGCGACTTGAAGCTGGATTAACACTTCCCTGTTTAAATGCTTTTATAAAGGCTAAAATAGAATCATTAAATGGATGCCCCACTATCATACAACTAATGAAAAAAATTGGCGAAGAAGGTCTCCCAATAGTGCCTTTACACCGGACATGAATATACGTTTTTATTGCGGTAACATTTGAGTTTACTTGCGCCACCCAAATAAATGCGCCATTGATGGGCGTGGCCTAAAGTCCCAACAACAGGTTTACGTTAATCAGAGAAACAGTGTTTGGTTTCTTTCCAAAATGAATTATGGAAGATATGACAACTGTTTATGCGTTGTACCTGCTTTGGAAGTCCTACAAACAGGAACAGTAAACGTCGTAGTGTGTGGGTTCATAACATCATCAAACGTTGCACACAGTTGGGTGAATTCTGTCGTGTTCTCCAGGAACTCCGCTTAAATAACTGCCGATTCCAGCGCTATTTGAGGATGACCAGTTTCCAGTTTGATGACCTTTTAGCTCGGGACTAAGTCAGGATCTCTCGGATGCTGAGGCTTAATGTTGAAGTCTCAATATTCTAGACCAGGGAATGTTTGTGTCATTCATGAACAGATTAACTATGGTGTTAACGGTACTGTATGCAAATTATTCAAAGCATTTATTTACTGTATGTAAAGCTAAAGGATAGTCTCGTTAGTTTTTAGGCTAACTATACCCCAGGTGACCATTCCAAACTTTGATCTTTGAGTTGTTTTTTGTGACGAGACAACATCTCCTGGGTTTCTCATGTGCTGCCCTTTTCTTATTACTTGACATTTTACTGAGCTTCAATACTGTTTCTCATCCAGATATAAACTAACATCAAGAACAGTTCTGACTTTGATTAGAGCTTATTTAAAGAGAAAGTTTTCAAACTGTGAATATATCTGAGAGCCATCTGGATCTGAATCCATTGCTTGCTAGCCTGCTGATTCAAATGCCACAAAGAGTTATGCTAGTCATGTGAAGTATTTAATTGATATTCACCCATGCTGGTAAAGTGTTTTAGCACCATTTTGTCTCTGTGACATATTCAAACACACTCACCACTTTATTTGTTCCCTTGGCTCTTTTGTGTACACAGCCACACACATCCACATTGTGTCACATATACAGTGAGCCTTACATCTCCACTCAAGGTCATCCTCACTCACGAGAGGAAGTCACATGGGACTCTTGTGATCTGGAGTGGAACGTTCTTGAAAACTGACCCACTTGGATGCTCCGTCCCCCCCCCCGCCCTTGACTTGTCAGCTGGATAACAGCAGTGTTATTATTAACATTTCCCCCCAACATAAGCCTGAGGTGAATTCAAACAGTTACAGGAAGTATCAGTAAGTGATAGGTTAGTGATGAGTTTTTGTGAGGGTGAGAGAGGGAGATGGTTTAAGTCAACCTCCCTCTATCCCCCCTACCCCCCCTCTATCCCCCCTACCCCCCTACTGCTTTCTGTCCCAGCTGTCTCCCTGACATTCCTTCATGCGTTTTAAATAGCCGGCCTGGCTCAGGGAAGCTCCACCTTCAGGATGGTCGGACCGTCACATGGACACAAACACACACATTTATTCATTTCCTGTTGTAGACATGTAGCCTACACAAGCACACACCGTCACAGCACTGACACTATCGCTTTCATCTGGGCAAAATTAAGGGCAGATGAAAACTTATTATAGGCAAAAATTCCAAATGTTTAGCTTAGAGGTCATGTCGGACAAACCCTTCTACATTTATCTGATGGCAGTATAGCATATAATATCTGATTAAGCACCAGGGTTACATACAATTCATGACAGCAGTACGTTGCCATCATTTCTTTCACATTCATGCTGTCAAACTAACATGAAAGTGTCAGAAGCACAAGGTTAGGAATGCAGGAACAGAGAGAGAGAGAGAGAGAGAGAGAGAGAGAGAAGAATGTGTGTCTTGTTCTGCCTCCTAAAATCACTGTAATATATTAAATATGAATTATCTGAGCACAAAATCTGTTTAATATGGTTTGAAACACTGTGAAAGAGCCATGTTTAGGATGTTGAGGAGATTGAAAAATCTACAAAATGTTTTCCTCTTGTGACACAAATGGGCCAGAAGATGAAAAAAACAAATGATGGTAAATAAATAATTCTCCAATTGAACGTTTTATTCAGTATTGGAGCATATTTTGAATATCGCTAGCAGATTTGACTTCAAAATGACAATGGAATTGATGTGAATATGTGTTCTTGTCACTCATGTGAGGGGGAAATATAATGTAACATGTGAGAGAACGGAAAAAACTAACTTTGGTCTCTCAATATTGATCAGAGCAATTAATTCCTTATCAAAATGTCTTATCCATGAACAAGTTCCAGAAGTCATCTTTGAGAAAAAGCTTTTTGCAAACATTACTATAAGATACAATAGGATAAACTTCATTGATCACAAATTGGGAAACGTTTTCATTGCAGCAGCATGTAAAACAAGTATTGCACATAATTAGAAATAAAAAGAGTAGAAAATAAACAATTATACAATATAAACTTCTAAAAAAACAGAACTAAAAATATAAAAGTTGACCATGAGAAAAAACATGTAAACTATCTGACAAATAAAACATTATTGATAGGCTAAATTACAGCTAACACAATAAAGAAATTGGATTTGATTTACATTTAGTATTTACAATGACATATTCAATGAAATATATATGTAAAATGTACAGTGAGAAGTTATAAGTCCATTAAACAAAAGAGAATATGGAGCAGTGCCCAGAAGTAGATCACCAAGCAGTTAAACAAGTGTGTGAAAATGTAAAATTGAAGTTAATTTGCAAAGATGATCCCTGGTGGTAAGTGCATAACCTGTAGTGAAAATGTTTGATAAGACTCATCTTATCAATCATCACAACACTGCTTGGAAGATGTACCAGTAACACACTCATTTTTGTTTCAGAATATGAAGAATGAAGAAATGAGCACAGTTGTTGTCATGAATCTGGTAAGTGTGTTTGTTTAAGGGACACAAGAGCTTGTTACTACTAAAACAGAAAGTTGCATTCATTATGGTGAATGCAACTTTCTATTTCAAATGATTCATCATATCATTATTCCTCAAATAAGCACGTTAACATGAGACCTCCTTTTCCCTGTATAGCTCATTTACGATACACCCCACAAATAACCAAGCGAGAACACTTGGAATAGTCCTAATAATATGCTAAATGAAAAATTATGCAAATAGTGTTTTGTTGTGCAAGGACAAATGCACAAGGGAATCATCCCGGTGGAATCTAATTACAGAAGTGGGAACAATCTACTGATGAAATGACAAATTGGTTACACGTGTAAATTCAAAGCTTCTGCTTCTGTCACTTTATGTGTCTGTTGTTTCTGCCCTTTTTAAGTACTTGTTATTCCAACACAAACTCTTAACTTTCCAAACAGGAATGGAAGGATTATCGGTTGCAATGGAAACCCAAGGAGCATGATGGGATTAACGTGATGCGAATCCCCGCTGTGAAGGTTTGGCTGCCTGACATGGTCCTCTTCAATAAGTAAGCACGAGCCCTGCACTCCCTTTGGCATGCATTAATAAGCTCCAGAGAGTTGAGAGGACAAACTATTTGGTCTCTTTCCAAACTTTCCATATTATCTGTGAAGGATGGTTTCTGCGTAGGCCTTACAGAGCATCGAGTGAATAAGAGCGACACATGTTTTATGAGGAAAATACTGGGAATGCCTTTTCATTCAGTCGTTACATCCACCCTGCTCATAGCTCGGCGATTGTCAAACAGCTAGCTAACTCTTCCTGTTCGTTATATAATCAACTTTACATATGCTCCCTACATCCTCCATTTAAGGTCACGATAACACGAGTTGGCATTTAACATAAAAGCTCTAATCCTTGTCTTGACCCCAATGGCTGCTCTCGGCTAGGTCTGCAGGAGAGAGATTCAGAGTATCTTTTTAAACAGCTCATGCAAAGCACTCTGGTGCACTAAGTTAACATTTGTGAATAATCAATTATACACTTGTCTAGTCTACAAAATGGTAGATATTGGTATTTCACATCAAAAACAGCAACAAGGAAATGCAACCAAAGAAGTTTGGTGGTTTTATTTGTCTTCTAATACGTTGCTGATACGAAGCCCTTAAACCAGGAATTGAACTGTTGTAAGAATAGTTACGACAGTTCCTGTTTCCACTTGAGTCCATTTTTATAATTTGGCACAAACATCAATAACCTAATTAGAATTTAGTGGTCAAAGCTGAACATAAATGTGACCTGAGGAACACGTTTTTGGCTCCTTGACTAGGCATACATCTGCAAGGCGGTGTTGAGGAATATTTTTGCTTGGTGTTAGCCTTTGATCCAGATCATCATTCTTTATGCTCAGTTTCCCGTTTCTCATGGCTCAGGCATGTAGCCCTGGAGAGTTGCTGTTATCTCTTTCTATTGCCAGTTTATGCACAAGCTTACAAAAGATAGTTTATTGTCCAGGGACACCTGGAAGTCCAGCATATCAGATGTACAAGTTCCTCTGGAAGATAACCTTAAGTTATTGTTTGTCATTCCTCCTCAAGCACAATTTGAAAAAAGAATGCTTCAATACATTATTCAAGACATCCAGATATAAGAGTCTTGATGATAACTGATCTTGTAGAGAGGACAAAGTATTAAGTCTGAACAGTGGCCTTCGAATGACACACTGTGCTCATTTGCTACATGTCGTCCTCTATTTAGCTGTTTATCTCTAGCCAAATAAAGTCAAAAAAAGACTATAACATTATATACAAAAGGTAGATAGAAAATGTCCTTTGTACAATAGTTGTAAGTACAGGCAGTATAAGTACCTGTTGCCGTATTGATCATGAACATGCTGCAGATAGTTTGTGGTGAGACTGTGGACATTAGGTCAAAGAGCCAGTGCAGGTACAGTTCCTACAGAGGGAAAAAACTCTTATCACAGCATTAAATTAGTAAATTAAGATACTTAAAACAGCAAGTGCAGTCTCTCTTTCTCACATCCCCACACACAAACACACTCCCATTAACACCGCTGTAAAGAACCCCACTGGTCCATCCATCAACGCTTTATAGGCAATTAAGCAGCATGGCTCCCTAAAAACCCAGCTGACGGCACCATTCAGCTACTTCAGCCCGGGAGGCGCTCACTTGGAACCACACACAAATATGTACACACACTCAAATGCAAAAGTGTGTATACCCTTCTTTGATCAATGTTGGTCATTTAAGCTGCAGCATCTTCACAGGGACGGGGTTTTAGGAGGGATCGCTTTAAGGACAAAGGCTTCTTCTTGTTGAATCCCTATACAGCCATAAAAGACAAAACACTGCACCCTGACAGACGGCTAAATCTGCATCTAAATGACTTAATGTCTTTGTTGTGTATGGTGTTATGAGCTTATGACCAGGGCTCTGTGAATATCCAACATTAGTGCAACACTTAGAAGAGTCCTGCAAAGTGTATCCTGCATTTCATACTCGCCAATTAAAATGTTTTAGTGTGGTCCTGCAGCACGGGACTGCGGCCAAATGTTGATGTACTCCATAGCTGTTTTTAGAGAACGGAAGGAGGCAGTGGGACTGAAAGTATTTTCATTACTTTGACAAGAACTGACCCTGTCTTTATTTGTACTGTAGGTAGTTTATAAGCAAGACCCACCTCTTTATTTGGCGTTTAAATTATGTATTATTATACTCTTTTAATGTTATTTGATTCGTATTTATCTAATTTATTTCTTGATTTAATAATTATTTATTTCATTATTGTTCTTCATTGGTGTTAAGTGTCACAAATGGTTGTGTTACTTGGTATTGTGAGCGTTGTGGCTCACACTTGAGGAAGGAGAGTGGTAGTGGTGCAAAAACAAAACAAAGTTTATTAAAAATAGCCAAGTGGCAGAAACTGAGGTATTCGGCAAAGTAACATTTAAGCAATAAAGCCGTCCTCTATTTCTTGAGGCTGCCCCGTGTCAGTGGATGCCCCTCTCAGGACCCAGCCTCCTGCAAGAGACCAGAATCATGACTTGCTTCTGATCAGCTGTCTGGCCTCCGGCTTAGCCACTCCCATCCCTCCAGCAGCCGGCACTCTAACCACACCCTGCTGCCAGTATTTATTACCTTTTAGTTTAGTTTGTATTTCCTTTTTGGTTTGTCAAGCACTGCATTAGGTGTTGTGTATAATAATAAAGTTTGATTGATCGATGAAACAAGGGGCGGAGGCTAGATGCAGACCCAGGATGCTGCAAATTCATATTATGTGCATCATTGTCAATATGTGATGCACTGCAATTACATTTTTGCTTGTGTCCACTTCAGGAAGTCGTACAGTTTTTTTTAAATCAAGCCAATTATCTCTGAAAGACAGGTTAAGCTATTAGCCCATCCTACATCAAAGTATGTAATATGTGTCCTATGTCTTATAAATAAACAGTATGTGGAGTTTCTGATGCGGCAATCCTTTTAAGCGAGATCCTTACACTACTTTTCTTTAATGTGACACTTTTAAACCAAATCAAATTCAATACTGTAGACATGCATACGAGAGCAATTTTGGGTTAAGTACCTTGCCCAAGAATTATTTGACATGTAGACCGCAAAGCCTTGGCATCGAACCACTGACCCCTGATTGGAAGACGTCCATTCACCCCACCAGGTCACAGTTGCCCGTTTGCCCTCAAAACTATAGAACATTATCTGTTCATATGTGTAAATAAACAAAAGACAGATCAACCAACAGTAGTTTTTGCTTGCTAGGGTTAGGGTTAGGGTTGCTAAGTCTACTTGGTATAGAGATCATGGTGGAAATTAATTCTTTTTTCTATATGACAAGAAAAAAGCAGCATTTTCCTCTCTGTTTGCAGTAATGATGGAGTGTTCGATGTGGCCCTGCATGTCCATGTCCAGGCGTATTACAATGGCAGGGTAACATGGACGCCCCCTGCCCTGTACTGCAGCTCTTGTGGAGTTAAGGTGACCAGCAGCACACACACAAACGAAACATTTATTACACAATTAATTGTATACTAATCCCGCTAACCCTCTTCCTCTTTTTCTTGCGTCTAGGTTAAATATTTCCCGTTTGACTGGCAGAACTGCACCATGCAATTCCGCTCCTACACGTACGACTTCACAGAAATCGACGTGCAGTATGCACGGGACTCAAACGGGAAGGAGATCAGGGAGATCCAACTGGACGAGGCCTACACTGGTGAGAATTTGATGGGGATCCTATGAGAGGATAAATGGATGGATGGATGAAGGGAAAGAGAAGGAAAGGGTATCCACGGCTTTTAGGGAGGATACAGTAAAACTACCACTTTACTCTTTTACATTTTCTCTCATTAGACACTTACGTTTAAGCTTAGGAAGGTTCCTAAAGGAGTGAAATGACCCGGAAGTGCCTCAGTGGCAGCCATGATAAGAGCCGTTCGAATTCTCTAGATCAGGGGTTCCCAAACGTTGCCATGCCAAGGACCCCCATATAGCATTATCCTCTGGCGGGGACCCCCCTGTTGCATATGACAAATTAATCATACAGCTTAATACATTTTCTTAATATATATTTATACTAATAATTAATAATCAGTTATTCTTTTGTATTTATCTTTTGTTTGTCATTCATTACATTGATTGTGTCTTCTGTTATAAACATTCTTAACACAATATTAAACAGTAATATCAACAGTAAACATATTTTTAAAGCATTTTTAAAGTGATTTCTGTCTTTATAATATTATATAATTTTGAACAGTAATATGAACAATTAACATATTTTTAGCATTTTTGAAAGCTATTTATATATAATATTCAACAGTAATATTAACAATAAACATATTTATATTCATATATATAAACAACAATATTTGCTACATCCGTGCTCTCATCCAGCTGCAGAGCGAAATATTCACTAGCTCTCACTTGCTCCAAAAGCTGAGCAGATACTCAGTTTCACTCTCAGTAGCGGCAGCTCGATTCTGATTGGCTTGAAGGGCGGTCGTGTGATTTAAAAACAAAAAAATCAAATATTAATAAATAAAAAATATTAAAAGATTGGCATCAAAGGACACATAGATTGATAGATATGCAGCTATTAATAACATCTACAAAAAAAAATGTAACTAAAAAAAGAAAATAATTCCCCTTTCCCTCAAACTTTGCGTGACCCACCTGGCGCCCCCCCCCCGGGGGTCGGGGCCCCCACTTTGAAAAACACTGCTCTAGATGATAGGAAAGGAGGTTTGAAACTTCCTTTATAACCTCCTTTAGCTTAGGAAACACTGGACCTTCCTTTACGAAAGGAAAGGAGAAAATGCTGCCCCGCAATGCCTTGTGGCCTCAACATTTACCGTGACATTCGGCCGCTCACGAAAACAACCGATCGTGACCGAGAAACTAGTATCATGTAAGTTATGGTGCTTATTAAACGTTTTACAAGTTATACTGTAACTTGCCAAAGTGCTTTGTTTTGAAATTTCAACACTATAATAATCAAAAGGAGAAATATGAATGTTACTTTTTCACTGTAAAATTATCAAATAAAGTCAACATTTCATAGTGTTTACAGACTGTGTTCCTAAACGTATTTAAACATGTTTGAATGGTGATATACACAGTGATAGATGTTAAAGCCTAACAAGTTTATAATAAAGACAATTGTATTTATTTTTAAATATTCTCGTACAGGTACACTCATATGTATTGGGATTCATGTGGATTAATACGTATTTATTTTTAACATACAAAAGACAGAAAAAAACTCTCCATGGGACAATCAAAAGAACACTTCCACAAATGACATCTGACAGGATCTGACAACAACTAACAGACAACCAGAACTTAAATACTAATCACAAGGACAAGACCCAGCTGGGAAGGGAAGGCAAAACACAAAGGCATCAGGTGAACACAATAAGGTGATCAAACAGGAGGGAAAACGTAAAAACAGACAGTGGGTGAACACTGACAGATCGTGACAGTTTGGACCCTTGGTATGCAGATGTATGTCCCTTTGCTAATCTAAATTCTCCAAATGTTTTTCCAGAGGGTGGCGAGTGGCAAATCATACACAGGCCGTGCAGGAAGAACATGAACGACGATGACTATGAGGACATGACCTTCTACCTCATCCTGGAGAGGAAGCCTCTGTACTACGTTTTGAACATCATCCTCCCCTGCATCCTCATCACCATCATCGCCATCTTCAACTTCTACCTGCCTCCTGACGCAGGTATAGCAACCATACATAATGAAACATTCAAACCAGTTTAACTATGATATAATCTGACTGGTAGTACACACATTTTCCACTTTGATCAAGCTTGAGTTAATAATAATAATAGATTTTTATTTCTATAGCGCTTTTCTTGAACCCAAAGACGCTTTACATTTGGGAGGGAGGGTAGACAAACAAAACAAAACAAAAAAGAAACAAACAAACAAAACAGAAAAGCAGTCAGGAGGAAGTTGGTTGAGAGGGTGGGGGGGGGCTTATGGATATACAGAGTTGAAGAGGTGGGTTTTGAGGCGGGACTGGAACAGGGTGAGGGACTCACGGAGGTCTTGGGGGAGGGAGTTCCAGAGCTTCGGGGCTGCCACAGAGAAGGCTCTATCCCCGAAGCTCCGGAGTTTGGCCTTGGGGATGGAAAGCAAACCGGCTGAGGTGGATCTGAGGGACCGGGGTGGTTGGTAGAGGATGAGGAGGTCAGTCAGGTAGGGGGGGGCCAGATGGCGGAGGGCTTTGTAAGTGAGGACCAGGAGTTTGTAATGGATGCGGTGTGAAACGGGGAGCCAGTGGAGTTCTTTGAGGATCGGGGTGATGTGATGCCATGATTTGGTGAGGAGTCTGTCGGCTGCGTTCTGGACACGCTGGAGTCTATTGAGGGATGTAGTGCTGATGCCGTAGAGGAGTGAATTACAATAGTCAAGGCGGGAGGAGATGAAGGCGTGAATGAGTCGCTCAATCAATGACCGGATGTGTCAGAACTTTCTCCAATTAAACAAAGATAAAACTGAGGTAATGGTTTTTGGAGCCAAGGCAGAACGTATAAAAGTTAGCGCTGAGCTTCAGCCTGTAATGTTCAAAACAACAGATGAAGCCATAAATCTAGGTGTAGTCATGGACTCTGACCTGAGTTTCAACAGTCACATTAAAACAGTTACTAAATCAGCTTACTATCACCTAAAGAACATATCTAGGATTAAAAGACTAATGTCACAGCAGAATTTGGAAAAACTTGTCCATGCTTTTATCTTCAGTAGACTCGACTACTGCAATGGTGTCTTCACAGGTCTCACTAAAAAATCTATTAGAAAGCTTCAGCTGATTCAGAACGCCGCTGCTCGAGTCCTCGCTAACACTAAGAAAGTGGATCACGTCACTCCTGTTCTGAAGTCTTTACACTGGCTTCCTGTCTGTCAAAGAATTTATTTCAAAATACTGCTGCTGGTTTATAAAGCACTGAATGGTTTAGGCCCAAAATACATTTCTGATCTCCTGCTAAATTATGAACCATCCAGATCTCTCAGGTCTTCAGGGACTGGTCAGCTTTCTGTCCCCAGAGTCAGAACTAAACATGGTCAAGCAGCGTTCAGTTATTATGCTCCAAATATCTGGAACAAACTCCCAGAAACCTGCAGGTCCGCTGCAACTCTGACTACTTTTAAATCCAGGCTGAAGACTTTTCTTTTTGTCGCTGCTTTTAATTGAACTATTCATATCTTAGACTGCACTGTAACTTTTATCCATGTATTTTTTCTTTTAATGTTTATTTTATTAGCTTTTCTTTTTAAAGACTGATTTTAAATGCCATTTTCTTAATGTCTTTCATTTTTTGTAAAGCACTTTGAATTGCCTTATATAAATAAGCTTGCCTTGCCTTGCCTTGCCTTGCCTTGCCTTGCTCAGCTGCAGGGCGGGTGAGAGAGGGACGGAGTTTGGCAATATTGCGGAGGTGGAAAAATGAGGTTTTTACAACTTGACAGATGTGGGGCTCGAGGGAGAGGGTGGGGTCAAATATAACGCCAAGGTTGCGTGCCTGGGTGGAGGGGGAAACAGGGGTGCCATCAATGGTGACTGTCAGGTTGGGGGTTTTGCTGAGGGTGGATTTGGAGCCGATGAGGAGGAGTTCAGTTGTATTGCTGTTGAGTTTGAGGAAGTTGTGTTGCATCCAGGATTTGATTGCAGTCAGACAGGATTCGATGTGGGTGAGGGGGGGGTTGTGGGGGGATTTGGTGCTGAGGTAAATCTGTGTGTCGTCAGCATAACAGTGAAAGTCCAGGTTGTCGTGGCGGAGAATCTGACCAAGGGGGAGGATGTAGATGATGAAGAGGAGGGGGCCGAGTACTGAACCTTGGGGAACACCTTGGGTGACTGAAGCTGTGACAGAGGAGTGGTTGTTGAGGGAGATTAAGTAGGACTGGAGCCACCTGAGTGCAGTACCTTCGATACCGATATCCTGGAGTCGGGTAAGCAGGATGGTGTGTCTCACGGTATCGAAGGCTGCACTCAGGTCGAGGAGGATGAGGATGTTGAGGGAACTGGTGTCAGCAGAGGTGAGGAGGTCATTGAGGACTTTGATGAGTGCCGTTTCTGTGCTGTGGTGGGGAGGAAAACCAGACTGAAGGGGTCCAAAAAGGTGATTTGTTTGGAGATGGCGGTGGAGTTGTTCAAGCGAGCAGGTTGTGGGTTTGGAGGAGCTGATCAGTTTGAGTATTTCAGGGGGGGGTAACCAGAGTGAGTTAGGGTTAAATTGCCTGATTATCGTCTATAGGCAAGGCAAGTTTATTTATATTGCACTTTTCAGCATGCGACAATTCAAATTGCTTTACAAAACAAATCAAAAGACTTTTTAGGAATAAATACAGTAAAAACACATTATAATGGCATTTTACAACACGCATTAAAAAGGCAAAGATAATAAAATAAACACAACAGGTATACAATACATGTTTAAATGGCATACTGTAGTGCGAATATGAGCAGCTCAATTAAAAGCAGCAGCAAAGAGATATGTTTTCAGTCTCGATTTAAAAATAGTAAGCGTTTCTGCAGACGTGCATGATTTGGGTAGTTTGTTCCAGATTGTCGGGGCATAATAGCTAAACGCTGCCTCTCCATGTTTTGTTTTTACTCTCGGAACCGATAGCAGACCCGTCCCAGAAGACCTGAGGCACCTTGATGGTTCGTAATTATGTAGGAGATCAACAATATACGTTGGTCCTAAACCATGTAATGATTTAAACAACCCGGTATCACGGCAAGACGTGAACATGTGACGATTTACCATGCTGGGAGACGTGAATATGTCATGGTTTCGTCCCTTCAAACGTGACAGTTACACGGTATTGTTAACATGG
>CALSBZ010015976.1:524992-589059 GCA_943591055.1 Gobionotothen gibberifrons
CCATGTTAACAATACCGTGTAACTGTCACGTTTGAAGGGACGAAACCGTGACATATTCACGTCTCCCAGCATGGTAAATCGTCACATGTTCACGTCTTGCCGTGATACCGGGTTGGATTTAAAAACTAGCAATAGTAATTTAAAATCAATTCTTTGGCCGACTGGAAGCCAATGTAAAGATTTCAGAACCGGACTGATGTGATCCACTCTTATAAAGCTCCTGATGCCATTTTGTAATTGTGTTTCTCTGGTCTGGGTACATTGGGCAATCACACACTTCTCCAATTACTATCACAAGGGTATTCCATTTCAGATTAGATATCAGTTTCCCATAGAGCACCGCAAAATCAATATCCACTCAAATTAAACAGTAGAAATCAGCCCCAGAATGTACTTCGTCCACAACACTTACATGGTTCAACAAGATTGTTCTTATCGACTTGTTTCACAAAATTCATTGGGTAAGAAATGATACTTACAGACTGTTAACAAAACACATTCCAAAAAAGGTTCATTATTAATATTATCACTTCAACCACTTCATCCTAACCCTGGCGCTTGGGTCCAATAAGAAACGTCTTTACTTTTCACTCACACAGTGCAAAACCATGTTAAATTACTCATTTAAGCTGTTTGAGGCATATACTGTATAATTGCCATACCATATAGCTATAGGGAATTGGTCTTATATTACATGGGGAGATGACATTCCAAAAATTCACAAAAAATACAAATGTTTAGAGGTAATACAGTATATATTTTGTAAAAGTGAAAAAGAAAACCTATTTTTCCACTTCTCTTCATAAAAATCACCTGACGAAACCTTTGACATTTTGAACTTTGCGGTGATTTACGTCAACTAAGTGATTGAGGGAAATGCCACTGCTTTGACATTTACCCACTGTGGGAGCGTGCACGGCCCTAATGCACATCAATTTCTATTTACCTGCCAAATATAGACAAGCTGTGGTACACAGTTTGTGGGTAACCACTAAGTACACCTTGATCTATTGGCCAATCAGCTTCACAGATGAATTTTCCATTAGAGTTATTACTGGTGAATGACAGAATCAGAGCAGTTGGTGCTAAACTGCTATCTTCTTTGCTTTGTTAAACACGTTGTTTTTTGTTTCCCTGACCAGGAGAGAAGATGGGTCTGTCCATCAACGTGTTGCTCACCCTCACTGTGTTCCTGCTGCTGCTGGCTGATAATATCCCTGAGACTTCACTGGGTGTCCCCATCATCGTCAACTACATCATGTTCACTATGATCCTGGTCACATGTTCAGTCATCCTCAGTGTGGTTGTCCTCAATCTGCACCACCGCTCGGCCAACACCCACTGCATGCCCATGTGGATCCGTATGGTAAGGTCTGACACTTGGTTACCCCCATAGGCGATTAAGTATATGCTAAATATACACATTTATGAGCTTTGTCCACTTTGTATACAATACAAAAAGACGTTGCAAAAAGAAGTGAATTGACTATTAATCCAATCAATTGCAGTAAATAAGAGCAAGCAGATGCATACACATTTCGGTACCACTTTACAATAAGACTACCCTTATAAAGGGTTTACAAATAGTTTGTAGGTTGTGAACACTTTATAAATCATTAATAAGCTTTTATAAAGACATGAGATAAACAGGGCAACTTTGACCGGTTGCTTGCCAAACAGTGAGCCCACATTTATCTGTACTGCTAAGCCTTATTAGAAATGGTAGTAACTCATTAATAAATGGGAATGTGTTTTACACAAAATATTTACATTTGTATTTTCGTTGAACTTTCCTGTCGGCTCCCAGACCGTAGTCGGGGAAACAGGGGGGGTGACTCTCTGTCGTCTCCCAGGACAGAAGCAACAAGCTTCAGGTTCAATAACCCACTTTAGCTTAAATGACTGGAGAGAGGCGAACTCTTCTTGGGAGTCCGTTGCATTTATTTAGTTGTTCTTCTGTTTCACTAAATACATCACAGACCTCTGTTTTTATATATGGATATATGGGATTCTGAGTGGTCACCATCACCTTCCATTTCCTTGAAACTACTGTACAACACCAGTCATGCTGTTCACCTCACATTACATTCTCCATTGTATTTACAGTACAGTATGATCCTTGCGGTGGTGACCAACACAGACAAACAGCATTTATGAAATTGTTTGAGACATTTGGCCCAATGGTTAGCTATTTATGTCCAGGTCAAACGTCCTTGACAGCCGAGTATACTGGTTTTTATCAGCATGTATCTCTATTTTGATTAAGCACATGTAAGATTAGCCCAGTATAGCTTTATTTAAAAACTCCACTGGAGTATCCAGAGTTGATGTTCTTAGTTCGAGGACACCTTGATAGTAGACAGTGAGGAATTGGAAAGCATTACCCATTTGGTTTCCCCGCCCACGTCATTCAGCAGCAACTGTTCTCAAAGGTTATCTCACCGCTAAAGTCAACATTTGGACTAATTTCTCAGCCTTAATAGGCAAATACAGTACACAGTATACAAGTACACTTCAGCTGTCACATAAATCGCGGAACAGGAATCCAAACAAATAGATTTGTATTACATGGGAATACGATGGATTTTAGAGGTCTTGAAGAGCCTACAAGCTATTGACTGAAAGTGAAAAGTATACTTAAATAAATGTATGTTTCCCATGTGGTTTGGAGTCAGAGTAATACACATGAGTGGGTTTCTTGTGATATCAATTTTTAAAGTAACAACGCTAAGAAACAGATTTTATTTGGAATTATCGAGTCAGCCTTACACTTTTCACCTTTCCTTTCCTCCTAGATCTTCATCCACATTCTGCCTCCTGTCCTGTGCATGCTTCGACCCAAAGTAGAGACCCCCCTGTCCCTGAAGACCCAGCCCCGCCGGGAAAAAAGGATTGTCACCATCAGCAAGGTGGCTGATGAATACTTCATTCGCAAGCCCGACTCCTCCATCTTGTTCCCAAAACCACACAGGTGAGACAACTGCTCTGGGGTTAGGATGGTAGTACAGGGACACGTAGGTAGGAATATATTGCATAGGTATGCATTTTTGTCAGCAGACGGGCGTTATGCATACAAAGTAAATAGGGAGATGCAAGTCGGTATGATGAGATTTTAAATGTACACAAGCTTCATACTGAACTGTTACTTTCTTTACTTATTTTTTACAAAGGGGTAAGTATATTTCAAGACAATTGCACATTAACGCTTTGAATTCAAATGTGTATACTGACATGTACAGTAATACATCCATATCTGGCTGTCTATAACAGGGCCGTCCAAACCTTTTTCACTGAGGGCCGTATACAGAAAGAAAATACGAAGGGCTGAGCCCCTCACTAAAGGTGAGGTATATTGCCTCAGAAGTTAAGTTAGAAGTTAGAAAAATTGATCAATTTTGCTTGATACTTGAATAAGCTTAAAGAAACAAACAGCCTACATCACAGCTCTTTATCGGGTTTCCTTTATTTTGTTACAAATGTTTTTGTTATTTCATTATTTACAATAGAAGCCTCAGATTGCGTATAATAAGGGTAAATAGGAAGGGTATATCGGAAGCTTGTTATGCAAATAAGTTATTGGGCTTTTTTTTTTATCAATTAAGGTTGTTAGAAAGAAATGTCATCTTGAATTGACTGAATTTATTTGCAAAGTATAGTTAAAATACTGCTGTGAAATATATGTTTACATATACATTGAAGAAGTAAAATATAAGAAAAGAACAAGTTTCATGTGTGGGCCATTCTCCATTATAATTTTTGAATTTGCTGAAACGGACCGCAATTGGCCCCCGGGCCGTAGTTTGGACACCCCTGCTCTATTACATGGGTTATCACTCTTTGTAAGATACTTGCCGTTTAAACTAGATTTACTGTTAAACTCTTTACATTCTGATCTTTGTTCTACAGTCTAGACTTTGAGATGTTTTCAGCAGGACGGATGTGCTCCATATTTAAAATAGGATATTGACAGAATTACATTTAACAAATTGTATTTAGACGTTAGAATCCAAAGACCTCTACTGAAACCCATACTGATGACTGCTTTGCCTTTAGCACTGCTACAGTAGCTGACAAACCCTTCTATCAGTCTTGAAGTTGGTACACAGGTATCTGATGACCTTGCACAGATGAACTTGGTAGAACAAGGAACTGCACGTCCAAGGAATTAGCTACTATGAGACATCCTTATCCATTCAGCTTCCCTGCCGCTCTATTAATACCAAAAACCTCCCTCACAGTCTGTCTCTTCCTCTCTATATTTCCCCTCCTGTGAGATCTGAAATATGTCTAGCGGGAAAGTCTTGAGGCGGGTGAATCGTTGCTAAAATAATAATGACCCGCACAAATTGACACATTAGAGCGGGACGCCGCGTGTCTAGGTGAAAGAACGGGTGACGGAAGTGAAGGGGAGGAGAGGAGGGGGCTCTATTAGAGCACTTTGAAGAGACAGCAGCATCTCTCTTGAGCCCGTATTACACACACATGCCTTCTTAAATTGGGTTTAGTGCGTGTCTTGGCACCAGTCAGTTTTAGTTGAATTAGTCTCCTGAATAGTAATTTACTTCTCGCTGATGAAGTGCTACTTTGAAACACGAGGGAGGGAAAGGGAGGAGAGGTTAGGAGGCCAAATCGTGTCTCCCTGGCTCTCTTCCTCCTTCCTTTATCCCTTCCTCTCTATGTGATGAGGCTGTACCCCTCCTAGGTCGCAGCCTCTTCACCTGCCACACTCACAGGAGCAGCGCTGCATCGTAAACCCCAAACATTGCAGCACTGAATACCAAACTGCTCCATACTCTCACCTGACTGTGAGGTTATACTCCATTTTAATGTTTCCTTAAAATACATAGTGCCATACTGCCCTCTGGTGGTGGGCTGTCTGACCTGCAACTCATGTCTGGGATAAAACAAATGAAGGGTGTTTAATATTTGAGGTGTTTCATAAGAAAACAGATGTTTGGATATGGCAGCTGTTCAAGGGGGATAATTTGTTAGTGTCGGACAAGGTCATGGCAAGGAGTTGAATAGTTTTAGTGACTTTGATAAAGGGGAACACTGCTCAAACGTAAAAGTAATTTTTTAGTTTGTTATTAGAATAATAACAAATGCATACTTGGAAACCAATGTCTCAACCGTTTTTTACTCTTTTTATATGTAATGCGCCCAGAAATGTCATTAAATTCATTTAAATTCCTTTCTTATTTTCATAACTTTAACCAACTTTTGTCCAATGCATTACATTAACAATTGGAAAATAGTATAGTTCACCTTAATTAATACCCAAATCTTTCAATGTACACAAATTACAGACAAACTCAAAGACCAACTTCCTGTTTGAATTTGACCTATAGAGTGGCGAAGTCCCGCCCATCTACTTCCGCCCCATGGGACCTTAATTCTGAAAAAGTATGCATTGAAGTCAATGGAGAGAGAAAGATTATCTTTCGATCCCGTTTGAATTGTGCCACGAATTACACATATGATGTTTGTCAATCTTAAAAAAGGGAAAACTGTGAAGTAACAGATTTTTTGTGTGAAACGCTCAATGAACTACCTCTCCCGTCTCGCACCACACACCAAGACGGCCGTCACGTTGGCACATTTCACTTCTTTCTTTCAGAATGAGCTGAAAAGTATTAAAAGAGGTGAAAATCACTACAAGTCTGGGCATGTTGAGAGCTGTACATACACAAAAGGGGAGTTAGTCGGTTCCGTAAGAGCCAGCATGCGGGACCGGGATTCGTAGTCTTTCTAGTTGCGTATTTTTCTTAGTCTTATATTTCAACAGTTTTACGACAAACTGTGACTTTTTTTACATGGAAATTATTATTTAAGATTGACAAACATCATATGTGTAATTCGTGGCACAATTCAAACGGGATCGAAAGATAATCTTTCTCTCTCCATTGACTTCAATACATAATTGTTTCAGAAATAAGGTCCCATGGGGCGGAAGTAGATGGGCGTGACTTTGCCACTCTATAGTGCACTTGGATGGATGACTACATTTTGGATGAAATTACGCTGTACAATTATGCTTTAATATCCATCAGGGAAAGAGCAGAAAAGGTTAATGAGTAACACGTTGAGTTTCTGGGACAGCTGTGTTTAAAAAAATGTAAAGTTGAATTAAAAAGCAATCAAAGACCATAGCAAAGTTCAACACATTTAAGGGCTTTACTTCCTCTATAGTATGACCAGTAATTGTGAATAAAAACAACTTGGACCAACTGTTAGAGATGTCATGTGAAAAGTTGTGAGTGACAAGCAGAGTTACGAAGGCAACCGCTGGCACGCTATCGGAGATGACGGTTGGTAACTGAGGGCAACGAGTAAACACAGAAACATGCACATACACAGAGGGTTTCCAAGCCAGAGTGGCACAGTCAGCAGATGCAGAGCGGTGACTCCCAGCAAGCCCAGGGAGCTCCTCTGACCTTCTCTTTATACCTCTCTGAATAACAGCCGAGTGCAAAGGAGACGTGCAGCCCGCCTCGTAAACGCTTGACTATTTTACAGCTTTTAATTAGTCTGGTCTGACATCTGCTCGCACATTGCTACATTCTGCAAGCCCCTGTTTGCCTTTGTTCTGTAAGATGTCGACCTATAAAATGTTGCTTCATGGTTATGGTTGTTGTTCTGTGTGTTGTCGTTAAGGTATAATCCAGAGGGGATGGTTACAGATATGAGAAAGTTCATTGACGGCCCCAGTAGCTACCTGAGTCTACCCGAAGAGCTCAAGTCGGCCATGGACGCCATCACTTATATCGCTGAGGCCCTGCAGGCGGAGAAGGACTGTGATGCTGTAAGTTTCCCTGTCCGAGTTTGCTGTAATTCTCTTCAATGTTTTTTTTTTTAAAGGGCATGCACTTTTTGATGTCTTTTGTACTTAAATATAAATATGTGTCCTCGGTGTGTCAGGGAACTCACAAACCCTCTCTCTTTTCCTCCGTACCCAAATCTCTAAAAACGGGGGAACAACGGAGCTGATCCAGATTTGCCTCCGATATGACGTAATATCTGAAATGTGGGCTGGCTTTACACCCACGGCCCTGTCAGAAACGATCCGTGACTTGTTTTGGACGTAATATGGTCTTTGTTTACATTAGCAAGCAATGCTAACACTCAAAGCTAACGTTGTACTGGAGAGAGTATGTGTAGAAAAGCAGGAAATAAAAAAAAAAACTCACCTTGTGGTAAACCAGCAAGAAAAAACAAACACACATTTGAGCTCCATACTGTTTCAGAAATAATACTTTAAGTGGCTTGGAACATCACGGCAGCATTTAGCTGACAAACCGCAGGCAGAGAGGAGGCCTTACTGCTTGCCTTGCCATGCTCAAAAGGGGGCGGGGCCAGCAGCTACTGACCCAGAATCAGCACTTCTCTAATGGCGCTTTTCCACTGCAGGACCTAGCACGGCATAGTACGGTATGGTTAGGTCTTGGTAGGCCAGGCTCACTTTATGCTGCGTTTCCATTACAGTTTAGTTACTGGGGTAGCAACTATAGTAACGCAGTGTAGGCGGGGCGATCGGCTGTTCGGCGGGCGGAGAGACGCTGCATAAAACTGCCGTGAAGTCATCTTCAATGCAAACCACAAAACCAAAACATCAGCCGTTAGTTGTTAGCCCTCAGAGCTCACAGCTCCTCATATCTGTTCTGAAATTACACAAAAGTAAAACATGTACAAACCACAGACTGTCTGTGTCATGGTGAATACAGTCGCTGGTTTATTTATGTCTGTAGGCCGTTGTTGTGAGTGTGGATGGAGCATATACAACGTTAGCTTAGCCTGATCGATCCGATATCCATTCAGAAAAACACGCATTTTAAAAGGTTTTTCGCCTGCCGTCTTTGAAACGTGTATTACAATTAAATCACGCAGTGGAAAAGCGCCATAACAGGGCTGAAACAGAGGGATATGAGGGATGTCTAAAATGCATGATCTGTTTGGTATTTTGAGCAAAACACTCGTCATAGACAAGTTTTTAGGCCTATGCCTAAAAATAGCATGATAGGCGATCTTTAAATCGCACTGTTATATTGATTTGTAGACCATTTTGTTCGTTGGGTTTCAAAAGAGCCACGTCTAAATATTTTTCCCTGCCCTCCAACCACTTATACTACCACATATTCACTCGTTAATTTTTCTCTTTTTCACGGATCCCTCCTCCTCCAGCTGAAGGAGGACTGGCAGTACGTGGCCATGGTGGTGGACCGCATGTTCCTCTGGATCTTCGTCGTCATCACCACCGTGGGGACTTTGGCCATCTTCGCTGTCGCAAGCTTTAACCACACGCCCACCGACCCCTTCAAATCCCCCTGAGGCTGCAGGATATTTGGTGTTCTTGAGCTCCTGATTTACCACCTCAGCAAATACAGAAGAACCAATGTAATAAAGTTTGCGAACAATTTTGACACTCATCAAGTACATGCACGACACTAGCCGAACTAGCAACCACACCTCATCAAGCACTGTCAATTTACTTTCTTTTGTCTGACTTTCTACCAAAAATTACCTCAAGATGTTCATTTCCCTTTAGCTTAGAGAGTGAAATGTTTTCAAATGTTGAAATAAATCCTTATATAAAAACAATTTGGAAGTTTTCATTGCGTCAGTTCTTTGCTGTTTCAAAGTGGACAAAATTGGAAGATAAGCGATATTTTAAGACATTAAGCCTGAACAGAAAGGCATGTATCTTAATTATCTACCTAGCCAAGCTCTAGGTTATCAGAATTAGCTTTAAAAAAACTCCTATGGTTTTGTCTCTATTCAACCTCTACCTGCAAGTAAATGCAAATGAATGAACATCTGGAGTTTCCACAGCTGAATGACCTACAGTGTTCAAGTTCTCAGCCTTTATAACAGGGAAATGCATTGCCAATAACTATATGTCTTCAACATAGATATATTTAAAGGGGACCTATCATGCAAAATGCACTTTTTGATGTATTTTATACATCAATATGTGTCCCCGGTGTGTCAGGGAACTCACGCAGCGTCAGAAAATAAAACCCTCTCTCTTTTCTTCCGTACCCAAATCTCTAAAAACGGGGGTACAACGGAGCTGATCCAGTCCGATATGACGTAATATCGGAAATGTGGACCCACGGCACTATCAGAAAGTTGCCATCAGAAACAATGCCTGACTGTTTTGGACGTAATATGGTCGGTGTTTACATTAGCATCGCTAACACTCAGAGCTAACCTGTACTGGAGAGCATGTGTGTGAAGAAACAGGAAATAAAAAGGAACTCACCTTGTGGTATAACCGGCAAGAGAGAAAGCCTTTGAGCTCCATACTGTTTCAGAAATAATCCTTGATAATCCATGATATGGCGTTTCATCATGGCAGTATTTAGTTTAGACAGTAGCTGCCGGGTCCCGCATGAGCTCAGCCCCCTCCTTTTCAATTTTTTTTTTTTTAAAGCTTTATACCCAAAATCAGCACTTTTGAAACAGGAAGTGAAATAGAGGGATATGAGGCATGGCTAGAATGGTTGATCTGTTTGGTATTTTGAGCAAAACACTTCATAGACATGTTTATTATATATTTGTATATATCTGAGACCTATGCTATTGCCTAAAAATAGCACGATAGGTGACCTTTAAAGTAGCCAAAACTGCATCATGTGTTACAGGCTTTTGATATTGCATGAAATATACCAATATGTCATCTGTATAACAGTGTGTTTAGCTCTAGTAGGACTCTGGGTCTGAATAGTGTGGAACAGATCCAAAGTTGGATATTCATATGTGGTGTTCACACATAAACACCAGGAAAAACCAGATGCTATAATGAGCACGCTGTATGCCTTTCATTTGGCTGTGTCAGAATGTGCTGGAGTGTGGCACATGCTCCACGGATATTTCTGCGACCGTAGTAATCCGCTTTGTATTTTCGGTGCTAGTGTATGTGTGCACGGAGGCTATTTCTATGTCTGGGTGCAGGCCAACTCAAGTCACCAGCTGCACCAATAGCTTGTGGAATTCCCATTATGTAGAAGACCTGTGCCTCTCAATATCTAGTAGACAAACACAATACTTTTTCTATCACGTGACATTAACACACACATGCCATTTTGTGGTTTAAAAAAAAGTAAAGATCTAAAGGGAAGTTGTCAAAGGCTCCATCTGAGTTGCGACCACCGCTTGCCACTTGCCTGCTCTGCTATTTATAATCCTACACACACACACTGGCAGTGGTTACTGGACACTGCTGCATGGGCTGTGTGTGCATACACTCTTGCATATATTGTATGCAGTTTGATATGAAGGATTTTTGTTAGGCTCATTGTGGCAAGAGTGCTGATAGAACTTAATTACTACAGATCTGGTTAATTCTGGTTTGAATTGCAGCTTATTAGGTATGTTTGTCCTTGCATGAAACTGTAGCATTGAGAAGACAGGCTATTCAACAGACTTTAACTTCAACTTCACGACCCTTGAAATACAGACATAACCTTGATAAAAGCGACATAAAAGGATCCAAGAGTTCATTGCAAGGCCTTTGCCTCGTTGATCGTAACACTATAGTCTTCACGTCTCCTTCTCACCATCTCTATGGCAACAACGCCCATCTCTATTTTTACATCTTACTGGAAACGCTTATCTGCTCTTGCTTCTCGCTCACTCTATATCAGCAAGACTGAGATGCTCTTTCTCTGCTCAAACTCATTTTTCACACCGCTGCTGCCAAAATGTTTGGCCATTTTTGGAGTCTGCTTCCATAACTTCATCCTGCAGGTTTTCACTCCCCAGCATCTGTAGATTTGAGACTTTTCTGCTCTATCTGCATTTTTACATTTTAATTTGAGGAACTCTTATCACTATAGTATAGTAATATCAAAGTTATGGTAATTCCAAGTTCCATCTATACTATTTGGTAAGCAAATTACAATTACATGTGCAATTGGGTTAGGGTTAGGATGCTGGAAAGATTAACTTTTGAAAAATGTTGGCTTTAATTTATTATGTAATTTTTAGTCAATAGATCAAAGATTAACATTGAAAAAAACCAACAGCCCATCATTTTAACATATATTTTATAACAACTTATAGAATTATTGAGAACCAATTCCACCCTGTGATACAATGCACAGCTTTGATTCCGCTTTTGTGACCAGTAATAATGTAGCACAATGAAGAGTGTGTGGAAATTAATATGTGAAGGGATGAAGAGGAGATTAAGATTTAACAGGAGACTTCAATTAAAAGGATGATGAAGGCAATAAAAGGGAAATTATCAAGAGATGCCACCTATTAACAACTTCAGCTCCGAACCACTACCAATCATTCTTCATCCAAAGAGAAAGTCAACCATTCAATGAACTCCATGACCAATTGTTCTCCCCCCCCTAAAATATCTCCTTTGTCATAACCCATACCCATTCCTTTACCCCATCCCACCACTTCCTCTTCAAAGCAGTGAAAATCACACATTGGCGAGCACCAACAGGTGCCTGCCCCAGTACAAACACATTCCGCCCTCTTGTCACTCCCAGCGTGCCCACCCAATCAGGCCGTGGTTTCACCCATGGCCACAAAGACACGCAGGGAGACAGAGAGCTGGCAGAGTGTGCTGCTGAAGGTGCCAACGAGCTGCAATCCTGCTGAAGGTGTGCATGTAGCTAAGAGCCACAAAGGTGTTTCTTTTCAGGACGCTGTATCAAGGGTTCTAGAGGAAAGCGCAGTTGGGTCAAAGTGGGGCCTTTGATTGCATATAAACATTTTAAGATGTCATGATTGGACCAATGAAGATGAGGACGATCATTCATGCAAGGATGAACGCATTGATCATCGTATGCAGCTGCCTTTGTATCACTTTTACCGGTAAGGACATTTTATGGAGAGCTTGTTGGAATGTTTGGGCATATCTGTATATATGAACATTCACCCGTTCAGAATTTAACTCATATCATTTCTAGTCACTATTACTACAGTGAATGTTTATCCTTCATTTTGTTTTCCGTTATTTTTATCCCCGTATATATTCTCATGTTTATTGTCTGTGTTTCTCTCTTATTCTGGTGCTGCTATTATACATGAATTTCCCTTTGGGGATCACTAAAGGTCTATCTTATCTTATCTTTCTCGGTTTGAAATCAACTGATATTGTTTAGTATTCATTATATTTGATCAAACTGAATGTATGTTCCTTAATCTCATTCGTTGTACAAAAGAGGTGTAGCATTTGTTGGCTCTAATATCGCAAACCCAATATCACGTATTCTTTTTCATCAATATATTATAGTTATCAGTTATATACAAAACATGTCTCTGAAGTGTTTGGCTCGAAACACCAAACAGATCATGCATTGTAGCATCCCATAAACCCCCATCAGCTCATTTTCATACAGGTTTTTATATAAATGGATCAGGACAAAAAGAGAGGGGGTCTTTGTTCCTGAAACTTCCAGGATCTCTTTCCACAGAGGGGACACATATGTATGTATAAAAGACATGAAAAAGTGGATGCTGCATAATAGGTGACCTTTAATGGAGAACTGTACAGTAACAAGGAGAGATAGGGATACGTTGAAAGAAAAACAAAAATGTTTCACAGAATTTGACCTTTAACCCAATATCAGGCTTGGGAAAACAAACAAATGCCCTGTGCTTGTTGGCGTCCTGTGGTGCAGTCTTCACATTCCTATGTCACACCAACACATCAGGCATACCCTTTTACTTGTTTGGCTGCCTAGAAGATAGACCTTTCCATCTCTGTTTGCGAGGAAACACTTACAAAGTTAAGCAGTTTTCTACTCAGGTTAACTTCATCAATTAAGATAACAAAATCTCACTGCTCTCCGTCAGTTCAGTTGGTATTGATTCCACCACTTCTAGTCTTTGTGGATAAAATCATAATTAGAATCGATTTGCAACGCCTAGTTCTTATCAGAGCTCAGCTAAAAGGACCTTCTGATCCCTCAATGGGAGTAGAGAGTAAAAAGCTGCTTTTAGACCTCCGATGGGGGTTGTAATGTTCCTGTCCCCTCTTACACCTATGGCGATTTTAATAAGAGAGTTTAAGAGATCTGCCAACAGCATCAATACAGAGAGAGAAACAACACTTAAGGGGTAAATCACAGTAGAAAGAAGAACTTATGTCTCGTCAAATATTCATTAATTAAAGGCTAAAAAACCCAAGGCTGTTCCTGCGCTGGAACATTTAATGAATCATATTAACACATCATTGTTTGTTAATCAGTCTATTTTTGGCCGTGATGGAACTGGTATCCAAGACATCCCTTTGATCCCATCCCCCTGCTGCATATCATTTACATGAGCTCAGTCACCTTTGCTACCCATCGTACAGCAGCAGGAACAGCCTTGGGTTTTTTGCATGTCCTCTCTGTCCTTCTCTGTACATTGTTTTCTTACATACTGTATCTTGGAGGAAGGTCAGTCCATCATCTTTTTTTATTGAAACACGTCATGTAATGTCACACCTTTCTTCAAAGTCAATAAAGGTAAAACCCAATTCATGTTCCCGAGACTCCTCTGCAAGGTAAACGTATCAAACTCTCATAATTTCTGTTCCACATATCTTTCCAGATTAAAGAGTAATAATGTGCGTATTAATAATATTACACTATGAGTCAGAAAACAGTCCACCCATAGTAAGTATACATGAGCATACAATATTTTTAGCATGGGTCATCCCAGTGGGAAATTAACCCCTGACTCACTGATCCACAGAGAACAAACACACTGTGGTCATGGTGGGGGTCATGTGCTTTGGTTGTATTGTACCCTGTGTCATACCAACAGCTGTGGTCTTTCTCACTGATCTACAGTACTTGAGATCAGGCCCTGCTTTTTTTCTGCTTTAATTTTTTTACTTTTTGCATTAAGTATATTCTTTATCAAATGTTATTTTGTACAGCAATACCAAGCCAATTGGAAGGTATTCAGAAGTTATTGTCAAGCCAGTAATCCTCTTGTCAAAGCAATTTAATTGGATGAAAAATATCACTCCCTTCTTCTCTTACTTCTACCAAGTTGTGTGTCTTGTTTGGAAGTTGTGTTGGCTCTTGGCTCATTAGGCATGGCTTTCCCCTAATGCTTCCTGTCTCTTTGCATCCACCCTTTCCTCCAGGAGCCTCAGAAATAGAAAAGTTGCTCCATCAGAAGCTCTTCAAGAACTACAACATGAAAGTCAGGCCTGCTCGGAACTGGGAGGATAAGGTTATGGTACGAGTGGGAATGACGCTCTCTCAGCTTGTCAGCTTGGTAAATACAAACACACATCCACACAAACACATTGGTATGAATTATTATTATTATTTGTTAACTCCTTGTGTTTCATTTGGTCTCTATCCCACTACAGAATGAGAAGAACGAAGAAATGACGACCAACGTGTTCATGAATATGGTATGAAAACATTCATCCTCATCACTGAGCCATACTCTGCCGTCTTCTCTCTCCCTATCCACTGCTCTGCTTCTTAAAGGACTTGTCACTTCCTATAACTAAAAATGATTTCTTGCTTTATCCCTCTTATTCTCTGACTCGCTCTTTAATTTCTGTCCCTCGCCCTCGCTATTTGAAACTCCCAACAGCTTGAGTGTCTGTGACAGTGTGTGTCTGGGTCAGTGGGATTGAAATTACTCGAAAAGACACAAGAGTGTGTGACTGATACATCTACTGTCTGCTCCACTATCCCTGTTATTAACTCTCTTTCTACTTGCTCCCTTTTGGTCTTCCTTTCTTCCCAGGCATGGATAGACTACAGGTTATCATGGAACCCAGAGGAATATGACGACATTGCAGTTTTGAGGATTCCTCCGAACAAGGTGTGGCGGCCTGACATCTACCTCATTAACAAGTGAGTGTCTTATCAACCAGCATACAGTAACTAACAGAGGTTTTGTCAACAATTTAAAAACACAGTGACGTAGCTCTATAGACGGCCATGTTGGGGTCCACTGCTTGTTTGAAAAAGACAGATATATTCATTGTTTGGGGACACTTTATGGTCCGTGATTCCCATGTTCTTCAAATGCCACAATCAGGTTGCATTTGTTGTTTTGAATCAAATATCAACAATTGGTGAACTTTCAGTGGAGCCGAAATTCACACAATAACATTCCCATCAACCTCATTTCCTGTTACGAACCAAGTACCAAATGTTAGCATGATATAAGCTAGCACGTTACAAACCGGCTAAACATCAGCATGTTTAAGTTTTCATTTCCAGAGTGTTAGCATACTGCCGTTAGCATTTAGCTTAAAGCACCGCTAACCTTATTATTTATTTTTTTAATCAGCCTTATTTTTTTTAATTGGCTGGCATAAAGGAGAAAATGCCTAAAATGAAGGGAATACCTTTGCATAGTGCTCTTATAAATGACAGAGATTAGGAGGGGCAATATAATGATACATCTGTAACAGGCAAGTGTCATGTAGCCATATTGGCTGATTTGCAATTTGCTTTTGACACGATAATAATGTTGTTAACAGATTTGTGTGTTGATAGATACATTTATGTCTGAGTACATCCCTACGTTATCAACAGTATACAGAAGGGAATTGTATTTACAGGGTCCAGGTTGTAGAATGACTTGTCAATTATCATGGTATGCTAACATGTGCACCACATTTTTTTATTCTCTCCCTACAGTAATGATGGCCAGTTTGACGTGGCTCTGTACGTCAACGTCTTGGTTTACAGTGATGGGACAGTCAACTGGCTTCCCCCAGCCATCTACCGCAGCTCCTGCGCTATAGAGGTAGACTATTGTTAAAAAAGCAATACCATGTGTTTTTACTCAACAATATATCATTATATCCACTCCCATAGGTATCGTACTTTCCATTTGACTGGCAGAATTGCAGCATGGTTTTCCGCTCGTACACCTATGACGCCTCTGAGGTGGAACTGCAGTACTTTCTGGACGATGAAAATAAAGAGATTCAGGAGATTGTTATTGATGAGAACGCTTTCACTGGTTGGTGCCTACATTGACCTCATCCAGAACCTAAAGCCCAGTTATTTTTAGCACCTTATAATATTTCCTGTATACTCTTAGTAACACATATTCCCCCTTGTACAGAAAACGGAGAATGGGCAATCTGTCACAAACCCTCCAGAAAGCACATTAAGGAGGACTTGTACGAGGACATCACTTTCTACCTCATCATTGAGAGGAAGCCTCTTTTCTACATCGTCAACATCATCATGCCCTGCATCCTCACCATGGTGTTGGCTATATTTGTCTTCTACCTGCCTCCTGGGGCAGGTCAGTACATCCAACATGTTTTGACACTGACTACACATCACTAAGACAGGATGTAGGAAAGGAGACTCTGCCTTGATGCATTGTCTTATGTCATGAGAAGAAGCATGAGTCCAATACATACTACATCAGAAGGCAGACAAACCTTTGAAGGAATGTATTGATACATTACAGATTGAAGGAAAGTGACCTTGTACAGGAATGTACTTTGTCAATCTTTGGCATTGAAGAGCCTGATTGCAAAGCAATGTTTTACTGACATAGCGAAAAATATGGATTTACCAGGAAGCTAAAGGATTGATGACAAGTTTTATCATAAACTCGATTCAGGTCATATGTGACATTAGGAAGTTGTCAACGGACCGCTTACTTTTGTCAAGCATCTTCATCTTTAAAGATAAAGCTGATTCTTTGATTGCAAGAAAAATGTAATGTAATCATGCCGTTGGGGTTTGCTGTTAAAATGTCTCTCCCTGTTGTCTGCAGGAGAGAAGATGACTCTTTCCATTTCGGTTCTCATCGCTCTGACTGTGTTCATGCTCTTGTTGGCGGACAGGGTCCCTGAGACTTCCCTTGGAATCCCAATAATTGTCAACTACGTCATGTTCACCATGATCCTGGTTACTTTCTCTGTCATCCTAAGTGTTGTTGTCCTCAATTTACACCACCGAACGCCCAGCACACACATTATGCCCAACTGGGTTCGAATGGTGAGGCAAAACAATTCTATGAGCAACCATCCAGGCTCTTGTAATGCCTTCGAGAAACCCTGGTCTCACAGATGTCTTTATATTATTATGACAGGTATTCATTCACTTCCTGCCTAAGTACATCGGCATGGCAAGGCCAACACCAGAAGAACCTATGTTGAAAGAAGATTCTAGTGATGACTCTCCCAACCCATTCCTCAATGGTAGGCAGCCTGGAGGAGAGTACTTCTTTCGCAAGATCAACCCTGATCTCGTCCTGCCGTGGAGAGGAAGGTAAGGATACATTTACATCATGCCAATTACTCTAAATTAAAATGTATATTGGAACTGGCAATTTGTTTAGTAGGTAAGGTGTTTTCCAATAACTCACAAACTGGAATAAAGTTAATCTGGTTATTCAAAGAAAGCCACAATAAGTTTGTTGGCACACATTATGTCAAATATGTCCAGCCAGGCTACATAAAGACGAAGTAATGTCATAAACAATTAATCAATTCTACCAGCTCTAGTTGTCATGTGGGCACATGTTGATTTCTACCGATTTTGATATTAAGTAAGTATGTCAAAACTCACTGGAAACCTACAAAAAAAAGAAGTTTAATAAGCATTGTTACTTTAAAAAAACGACCCATTATAGATAGATAGAATCAGAGGATGAAACCCTCTTTAATTGTCACATGATCATGCACACAGCACACATAGTGAAAGTTAAAATCTGCATTTAACCCATCCTAGTATTAGGAGCCGTGGTATGGTAACTCCTTAGAGTATAACTTATTCTTAACAATGTACAGTGTAATAACTGTACCAATACATTTCAATATAAGGGATCAAGGTTTTTTACCAGCAGGTCCATAATCATAATGGGTTATACTGCATTAGGACTGACTGAACTACTGTACAATCTGATGCAGAACTCCTAAGGATCCCTCATGGGGACCTTTACATCTGAAGTATGGCAATTCCACACATTTCATCTAATTGGAAAGAACCATGAGAAAAAGATGGTCTGCATTAAGTCAATGAAGCCAAGCTGCTTCCAATTCCTAATTAGGAGTCAGTCCCTACACCCTGCTCGACAGGAGATCTCAATTAACCTGCAGTCAACTCAGGGGAACTGTGACATTCAGCTCAAATATATGGGGAAAAGGAAATGACGATTATCAAATAATGAGGGATATTATTTCAATATGTTTGCATTGATTCAGTGTGGATTTTAGGTTTTCCAGCTTTGTTTTCTTGTGAAAGTGTCTTTTTCTCCGGTCTGTCTTGCAGCCAGGGAATCCTAATAAGATTACCGAACTAAAATATTTTTGTTTAAAAAGGACTTTAGAATGAAGGGGGTTTCAATAAAATAATAGGGTATGAAATTGTTCTAAGACGGCCCTGATACAGGGTTACCTAGTGGAACGTTTTTTATAAATATTCTCTCCAGTTAGGTTTTCAGAATGATCAAAGTCACCCTAGTTAAAACAGCAACAACGTTTCTAAAGGGCATAGACCAGCTGGCAATATCTGCTCAGATTATGCTTGCATTGAGTGGCGGAAGGATCAGAACTTTGGTTTCTCTTCCTCTCTTAAGCCCTAAACAAAGGTTATCCTCACTCTCTGATTGGCTGATATGAAAATGCACCAAGCTGCTCTCAATTCCTAATTAGGAGCCAGTCCACACACCCTGTGCAACAGGTGATCTGAATCACCCTCTAATCAACTCAGTGGAATTGTGACATGCAGTCAAAATGAATTGGGCCGCAAAAAATAAAACAAATTCTGAACTGTAATAAATGTGCCCTTACTTGTGTGCAAATGCTGTGACTCCTAAGAGGAACCAAGCTCTTTCCGTGGTTGAGTTTTTGAGAGATAAAGTGCCAAAAAACTAATACCTGTCAAGACTGTTCCCTATCAGTGTAATTCGTCCTCTTTCCAGGCTGTGATACGCTGATCCTGACAATACAGCAGAGAGCCATTTCTATTAATGTTATTAAAACCAAGTGCAGCCATGAATCTTCTTTTTAAGGAAGTGCCAAAGCGTGAAAGTTGGCTTTGATGCCAGGCTAGCTATTACAGTAGAGTACACAGCGTGCTAGACTTGGCAGGATTACAGCCATCTCCACAGCAGCTCAGAGAATCTGTAACCGTGTGTGCCCTTTATTCAACCCTGTTTAATACAGCTATATGAAAGGTAGCCTGAAGGATCAATTGGAAAGATTAATGAGTTTGTCATGTGTATGTGCATTAGGATATCTTGAATCATGCAAGCGGCAACATCCAGGTTTAAGTGCCTTAAACTTGCATTTTTTAATATCAAGGGGGGACTCCTCTGTTTTAAATAAAGGCCAATTCTCACTGGATTTATTACCTCGAGACATTTTGAAAACCAGCTAAATCAGCATTACGAGGTTCATGTTGTAAATGTTAAGATGCTAAAAGCGTTGTTTTAAAAACACAACAGCATGCACATACCTTTTTTCCCATGCTAAAAACGTGAAAACAACATCACTCCGTAGCTTGGTACCGGACTGAATTATCTAAACATTTGACGGATTCCCATGAACAACGATTGTAACTTTTGACTTTGATTGTAACTTTTGACATTTGTTACTGGGTGCGAAATACCTCAACAGTTCACTGGATGGTCACCACATTGGACTTTTGATCAACGAGCTGACATAATCTGAGCATAGGATGAGTCCCACTCCTACACAAAAAAAACGTAGACGTTAACTTTAATTAAATGTATTATGTCAACAAATTACACATAATTGTATTAGGTTAGTTGAACGTAATATTATTGCTATCAACTAATATGTGTAATTTGTTGACAATACATTTAATTAAAGTCAACGTCTCCGTTTTTTCAGTGTATTCTGTATATGCAGGGTATACCAATGTCTTCACTCTGGCTAATCTACCAGTAGGCCTTGCCACCCAACATTGGCCTTATAAACAGCTCCAGCCCTCTGAACCAGACCCTTTTTGCTGGGCATCTCTCATCCCGTTCCAAAGGCATCATATTCATTCCCGTCTAAGCCCCACACCCGCGGCCACAGTCGCCAGCCTCTAAGCCTCTGTTTAGGTTGGACATTAGGGGTTAATCCCCCTGAAAGGAGGTGGAGAGATTGCGAGGAATAGATAGGGATAGATGAGTGGAAGGGAAAACCGGTGTTGAGTGATAGGGGCAGGGGGGGGGAATTTGGCGTTTTTGATGTGGCGGAGACGGTGGTCAGACCCCATCATCCTGTCTGTGTCGGCTGGTTTAGCTTTTATTCTGTCAGAGGGCTGGTTAAAGCCGGTTGGTGTCCTTTAAAACACATTTATGAGAATAATCTGCATGTTTGAGGACGCTTAACTCCATTTTAAAACACTGTAAGTGCTGTGAAGTTACTAAGTACATGCACTCAAGTACTATACTTAAGTACACTTTTGATACACTTAAGATACTTGTACTTAACTTGAGTATTTCCATTTTGTGTAACTTTGTATTTCTACTCCACTATAATTCAGAGTTAAATATAGAGTAGTAACTTAAGTTACTTTGCAGATATAGATTAATGATAAAGAATATGATCAACACTTAAATAAGCCTTTAGTTATACCTGGATTAAATTCACATGCAACCCAACAGTACATTTATTAATTAAAGTTAGTTTCACCTTTACCAGCGTGATAAACACATCAAAACATCAATAATTATAATCAAAACATATATGATGTGATCCGCCAATCTGCATAAGGAGAACTTTTACTTTTGATACTTTAGGTATATTTAGATGCCAATACTTTTCTACTTTTACTTGAGTATCATTTTGATTACTGGACTTTTACTTGTAGAGTATTCCTACACTTTCTACTTTTACTTAAGTACAAGATCTGAGTACTTCTTCCACCTCCGAAACCAACACTGTACATCTGCTTGTGTGAGGGTGTGTTTGTGTGTGTCATGGTGAGAGAGGCTCCATGCATCAGCAGTGTGAAGCTGTGGAATGTGATTGGCACTCAGCGTGTGGAGCAGTGCCGCTCAGCCCTGAGCTGTGGACACACACACACACACACACACACGCACACGCACACGCACACACACACACCATTCCTGCAGGAGCTCTTGGTCCCTCGTTTTTATTGTCCCGCAGTCCATCTGTTGTCACGCTGTCTCTCTGGGACCCTGATAAGTTGTCCCGCTCCCTCACTGACGCCTTCCCCTCTCTGGTGCCGGAGTGGCAGCATGATCGTGACGACCTTAACTCAATGTCTAGGGGACAGGTAGCACAGGAAGTTTAAATAACCTTTGCAAAAAATGGGACCAATAGATTATCTTTAACAGCGATGGAATGGAAGTATGTCATTTTGCAATAGCTATGTCCACATTCACATTTATCAAAAGTAGAACCAGCCCGATCACTGGTTCTGGGAGACTTCAATTATGTTCAGCTGTTGGTAATTAGGCCCACAGATAGGGGCGTGGCAGACCTGAAACACAGTGAGGGGATTTTAGAGATTGAGATGGTTGTAGATTTCAAGAGTAAAACTTGGATATTCCGTAACATTTGTGTGGTAAAGATGTGGGGTGATAAGGTTTTTTTTTTTCATACTTTATATTTATTGGCTTATTTCAGAGTATAAACTTTAATTGTTTGCATAGGCTTGATCTAACCTGAAGTGATGAAGCAATGTGGTTCCTTGCAAAACAAATAGTTTAATTATGATCAGGATCTTTAGTGAAATGGCTGTTGCATAAACCCATTTTAAAATACACAAACTTGAGAAATAAATGAACATGACTCAAATAAATAAAATAGGATGTTGAGTTACAGTTTTCAGCTGACAATAAGGGTTTGCAAAACACACCCAAGTCTTACAAGAGGTGAAGGGTGAACGGGGTGATGGGGGGGGGGGGCAGCAGGAGGAAGTTAAATCTATAACAAACAGTTAGCGCCTTCTTCGAGTGTGGTCGGACACACGTCTCCGTGACCTCACCTGCTGTGTTAAAAAAGTATACGTGTTGGGTCAAGTATGCATAAATAAATGGATGAAGAGTGAGGGTGAATAATGAGGGTGTGAATCTACTTAAACACATTCTTGGAGTTTCAAATGTTTTCATTGTAAAAGCATCATGCATTGCTTTTTTCCATATAAACACGGGAAAGAAAAAATAAATAACAGTAATAAGTAAACAAAAATAACTAAATGAATTCAAAATCAATATATTAAAAAAACGTAATATTTATAATTGTACAATCAATTATTGAAACAAAAATAAAATTACTGACTTGAAAAAACTGAAAAAATGTATTCTTTTGTTTTTTATACCTTCTACATAATTTCAAAAGTGAATTCAGAGATGAATTTCTAGGCATGACGGCACTACAGGAACGCTGTCAATAGGACTCCGTCACAGCTCATATGTTTTGGTTTATGGAACAGCTGTTTAAAGGGAAGAATGAAGGAGGTCAAAGGTCATGGTATCACATGAATGTTAACCCAGCATTGTGTCAGTGTGCTGCTGCTGTCACTCACTGTTGGAGGAGCCACATGAAGGGCCGCAGCGGTTGATTTGTCAGGAGCCAGAGGGCACACAAGGGCACATAGTGTACGCTACGAAGCGACAACACGGACATCTACGTATCTCTGCCCATCCTTCACCTGACAGATAATGTCACCCATGGGTTGTTTTAGCAGAACCATGCTGTGCTGGTGACACTCACACATAAATCTGAACTTATTGAGCGTTTGTGAAAGGGGAAGCTGCATAGCTGCATTTGTTAAATTCCACCAGAGGACATGCATCGGAATATTAGCATGGCACTACTCACAAGACATTACATTACATATCATTTAGCCGATGCTTTTATCCAAAGCGACTTACAATCAGTGCAAAAACAATAGAGATTCAAACTCCGAACAACAAGGAAAGTGCAGGTATATTCACTTCAAGCAAGCAATACCATATTAAGTGCTGGGTTGCGGTCGAATAGCTTAGGAACCTTCCTTCGGAGTGAAATGACCCGGAAGTCCCTCAGTGGCAGCCATGATAAGTGCCGTTCGAATTCTCTACATGATAGGAAAGGAGGTTTCAAACTTCCTTTATAACCTCCTTTAGCTTAGGAACCATTGGACCTCCCTCACCGAAAGGAGAGGAGAAAATGCTGCCCCACAATGCCTTGCGGCCGCAGCATTTGCCATCACACAACAGTCGGCCGTTCACAGAAAAAAACGATTATGACCGAGAAATGATATCATGAAAGTTACGGTGCTTATTAAGAATTGTAAAACGTAGGCCTAAGTTGCCAAAGTGCTTTTTTTTTAAACGTTCATCAGTATTATAATCATAAGGAGAAATACATTTTTACTGAAATGATCAAATAAAGTTAACATTTGTTTGTAACCTTTATTTATTCAGATTGGTCCCATTGAGATCATAGATCTCTTTTTCAAGGGAGACCTGCAAAAAAATTCACAGTCTTTACTGAGCTGTGTGGGGGTTGTTCAACTTTTAAAAGATGTTTGAATGGTGATGTACACAGTGATAGATGTTAAGGACTAACGTTTATAATAAATACATTTGTATTGATTTTAAGATCTTTTCATACAATCATACGTATTGGGATCATTTTTTTTTTTATTAATGTGGACCGGAGGGAGAGGGTGACGAGCATAAGTTTCACTTTCCTTTCACATTTTCAGTTTGTTTTGGAAGATATGCAGAGTTTCTGCTGTCCTGATGTCAATGGGGAGCTCACGCCACCATTTAGGAGCCAGGATAGCAAACAGGCATGTTTTTGAGGGGTACCTGGGTCCCAATCGCAGTGATGGAGTAGCAAGCCGATTGGCTGACGCCGAACGTAGTGCATGTGATGGAGTATATGGTTTAACCAAGGCCTGGATGAAGGAAGGGGCTGATCCCCTCACAGCTCATAAGTACCGTACTTTCCGGACTATAAGCCGCTACTTTTTTCCCACGCTTTGAACATCGCGGCTTACACTACAGCTTAAAAAAAAGCTTGGAGCTGGGCGTGTCTGAAGCTTGGGGATTTTATTCGAGCCCCGCAACCAACAACCAATCACATGAATGTCCCGCCCCGTTTACGTAGTGTTAACATAGCTAGCAAGCTATGCTTGGATATACTGGATATAAAATCCCCAAACAGGCGAAAGCCTACCAGTTTCACCCACTGTCTCTGCCACCTCCCCCCATGCCTGGTTCCTCCGGTTGTATCCCGGTAAGTTAATAGGGACTGGTCATACAAAACCGGGTGATTTGCTACGGCGATAATTAGTTTATCCTCCATCTGTTTTTGAAATATAGAAATGAACGGCGGGATATCTCTCCCAGCTTAGACGCGGTTTGATTGGCTAGGACTTGAGCTGTCAGATTTTCAGAAACGGGATTTGATTGGCTGGCGCTGGAAGCTCAGCCACGCTACCCACAATTGGTGACCGACCAGTGGGTGCGGCTTATATTCAGGTGCGCTTAATAGTCTGGAATTTACGGTATCAACTTTTGGTCAGTGGCTATGGCTTGTGGCAAAAGTGAAAATCTAAATCAGTGCATAGAAACCATTGTAAACCATTATTATAAGTATTGTAAAGAGAGAACATGCTTTAACAGTGTATGTAAAAATAACAGGAAACACAAGTGTGGAAACCATCTTGGAATTTTAGCTAGATTTGAAAAGAGTTTGACCAAGACTAAATGTGTTGTTGCACAAATGTCTTCATTTCAATGCATATTCTTTCCCTACTTTCCCGCTTGTTTCTCAGGTCTGAGAGCCCAGTGCAGCTCCAGCGGCTCCCGAACACTGACAGCTTTTGTCTGATCCTCCCCCCCCACCTGAAGTCAGCCATCGCTGCGGTGACATACATGGCCGAGCAGCTAAAGAAGCAGGACACGGACGACACGGTGAGAGCAACACACTCTCTGTCAGGCAGCTTGTTATTCAGTCTATCTGCAGCTCCAGGTCACATAGCGTCCCACACACACTGATGTTCCTGTGTCATTGCATACACACAGTATTTGCTGAGTCACTGCTTACAGTACGTCTGTGTTCCCTGCAGATGACAGGAGACTGGCAGTACATCGCCCTCGTGGCGGACCGCCTCTTCTTCTGGCTGTTTGTCATCATCACCACGCTGGGCACCTTGGCCATGTTCTTGGACGCCAGTTTTAACTACACCCCCGACAACCCCTTCCCATAGAAGCCAAAAACACAAGCTTGATACATTTTTCGGATGTCACCTCTTCTTATTGGTGATTTCTGAGACCTGACTTTCCATTAATACCGATTCCATATTTATGATGTCTGCCTGAAAATGTCATATTTGTGTCATATTTGCATAAAGTACCCGGCATGATTAAGGATTCCATGTAGATGTATTGGTAATTGTATTAACACTCAATGGTTTTTCATTCTTTTTTTTGTCTACATGATGTATTTAACACATTGTGGTATCGGTTGATTGAGTCTTTCAATACATTTTTCTCAAAAGTGACATTGTCTGTTCCTTCTGTACTTACACAGTGATTGTTATGTTTGCCTGTGGGCAGTAGAGGGCAGTAACATGGTGTTCATTTAGAACACTGCCGTTCAAAGGGACTCAAAATGTACATACACTGCCCGTCCAAATAAAAAGTCACCAACTGGATTTAACTAAGCAAATGTTTTAGAGCTTTCCATTGGATAATTACTGCAGTGATTGATATGTTTCAGCTGGCAACAAGTTATAAACCCTATAGCTGATGTGGTGACTAGCTTATCATTTCTTAAACAGCCATGTCTGAAGACAATCAGTTTCAGAAGGGTCAAATGATTGGCCTGCATCAAGTAGAGATAACAACTAAGGAAGGTTAAGAACTGGCCAACGCATTATTAAAACCAAATCAATCAATCAAGATGTACAGTACCTAGTTCCAGAGTTATGGGCACATCAGGGTAAGAAGAGAGGCGGATGAAGTGATGTACCCATCATGCCTAGAGCCTACCGTACAAGCCTATGGGGGCAGTGTTATGATCTGGGGTTGCTGCAGTTGGTCAGATCTATAGGTTCAGCAACTTTATTTTCCCAAAGAGTGAGGTCAGCTGACTACCTAAATATACTGAATGACCAGGGGCCTCATTTATAACGCCGTGCATAGGATTCACGTGGGAAGGTTGCTTAGGTAGTAGAAATCAAAAAATAGGTACAGAAATGTTCCGACATTTTCCGATTCACCAAACATTGCGTACCGGCGAGGAAAGTGCGTAAGGCACTTCCTACGCCGGTTTCCCTTTTATAAATCACAATCGACTCGAAATGCGGTGCAGCTTTTGCGGGCTTCATGTAACGCCCATATTTGCCTATAAATAGTCAAAGAAACGCCCATTCATTCATTCATTTTGACTGACTGCAAGAAGAAGATCGCAGGAAATGACGACAGAACAGCTAAAAAGGACATCTCACACCTTGGTTGCGGTCGGATAATCCAAAAATCTGCTCCTAACGTCTAACCCTATCGTCTATTCCTTGACCTCCGAGTGAAACGTCACAGGGTTAAGGGATAGTGGATAGGAGAATTCAAAAGGATTTAGGAGAAGAGACTGCGGTACTTTAGAGAATCCGACTGCACTTTCACTATCCGACGTGTTTATGATGCGCCAGTGGACGTCATAAATGTGCGTCTGCTGCTGTGGGGAAACCATGGAAACTACAGTTTTCTATACAGCGGACTACAACATGGATATTTAATAAGAACGAGGGACTATTGTAAACTCATCTAGAGACTCTGCACCGTGCTCTGATGCTGTTGCTTTATGCTTTATGAACGTGGACAACAGAGAAACATATTCTTCATGACCAAAGTTGGAATTGAAATAAAAAAGGAAAGTGAAACTTATGCTCGTCACCCTCTCCCTCCGGTCCACATTAATACAAATGATCCCAATACGTATGATTGTATGAAAAGATCTTAAAATAAATACAAATGTATTTATTATAAACGTTAGTCCTTAACATCTATCACTGTGTATATCACCATTCAAACATCTTTTAAAAGTTGAACAAAACCCACACAGCTCTGTGAAATGTTGACTTTATTTGATCATTTCAGTAAAAACTAACGTTCATATTTCTCTTTTTTATTATAATACTGATGAACGTTCAAAACAAAGCACTTTGGCAACTTACCACATACGTTTTAAAATGCTTAATAAGCACCGTAACTTTCATGATATCATTTCTCCGTCATAATCGTTTGTTTCCGTGAACGGCCAACTGTTGTGTGACGGCAAATGCTGCGGCTGCAAGGCATTGTGGGGCAGAATTTTCTCCTCTCCTTTCGGTAAGGGAGGTTCAGTGGTTCCTAAGCTAAAGGAGGTTATAAAGGAAGTTTGAAACCTCCTTTCCTATCATCTAGAGAATTCGAACGGCACTTATCATGGCTGCCACTGAGGGGCTTCCAGGTCATTTCACTCGGTTAGGAAGGTTCCTAAGCTAAATGGACTATTCGACTTCAGCCCATGTCAGATTTTGGTTATTTTGGGGAGGTCGAGATAAATCATATTGTTTGGTGGATGCAGTTTGAACCAGAGTAGCAGCATGGAGGTCGGATCGTCACCAAAATAAATAAATAAGTGGTCCGAAAAAGGTTAATGACAAAATAAATACACATAGCCTAACCTTCCTCAGGCAGTGTGTTTGTACCGGGGACAGGAGACCCCTCCTTGATGAGAAACTAAGAAATGATCGGGGAATCCCTCCGGAGTGGAGTCATGACGACTGGATCTGAATTATTTGTTTGTATTTGGTGGTTTGTGTTCCAGCTGTCGATCAGCAACTCTATATCCATAATCCACCAGTTAAAGGAAATACAACTAATGTGTTGTGTTATATTAGCTGTACAATTTACCACGTAGGTGTTCTTAGTTTCCATACCTCCTGTGTTTTACGAGCGACTTATCAAGTCTTGGCAAATGGCATAAAACACGATTAAACATGATAGTAGGCCTATATAAAACCATGCTCGTATCTACAACCTATAGAAATGCAACACGGCGTCAGTTTGGACGTAATTCTGTCCTCCTGCTTACCGCATCATTTATGAGAAAACATTTCATAACATTAACACAACATATCTGTATTTATTTATTTCTCCAAGTTATGTTTTTGTGTGCCCTGAGGAGTCTCAAACAGGCGTTTATTAAATCATTTTAAGATTGGCTTTAATCAATGTTTGAAAATGAATTCTTCATATATGATAAATGAGAGACCATTTATTTATGGTATTATTTCCACATATTTCTCTCCATTCTTCCTTCTGCCAACGGTGTCGCAGTTTCTCGTCTCTCCCGTTTTTGTGCTTAGTGCGTACGCATGGGTTAGAGTTTGCGTGGAGGACCGCACATTTTCCCGTCAAGTTAGTATTTTATAAATCCCAAGCATTGCGTAGAAACTGGCATACACCATTTTTTGAGTGTATATCCCTTTTATAAATGAGGCCCCAGCTCTGGACAGAAATATATTTTCTAGGCATAACAAAAAGAGAACTTAAGAAAAACTTAAGAGTACAAAATTAACAAAAGAAACAAAACCTGCCATGAGTGAAAGCGATCCTTTCTGAGCTGAGGCTTGGCACGACCATTCGGAGAAACAAACAAGACGAACTGACACAGGACTAAACATGAGGTGAGTGGGAACAGGTGGAAACAATCAGGGGCGGGGCAGACACTGATGATGGCGGGAAAAACACACAAGGGGAGAAAGAAACAGGGCCTGAAAAGAAAGACAAGAGGTAAGTACAAAATAAAACAGGAAATGACAGACAAAATACATAAACAAAACACATTTGACGAGACACAACATAAAGATAAAAGAAAACAAACTATGTTTTGTTGGTGAATGACTTTGAGTTAGGCAGCGTTAGTATACTACCTTAACTTTAGTATTAGAAGAAGTATAGTGTTCAGAAATCATGAAGGAACTTTCCTTTATTGACATGCTTTGTAACAAGATCTATTTGTATAAGTATGAAAACATTTTGAAGGGCTTTACAGGAAGTTGGATCTTGAAGAAATTACACACGATATAACTCAAATCCAGCATTTCTGACACAGTGAGGGAAACTATGTGTTTTGAGGCCTCAGATACAATTTCTCATGTATTCTTGTGACTGTTTGAAGAGACCGTGATTTGGTCAGATGATTGTAGACTCTTTGAGTTTAACAATGTTGTTGTACGGAATTAATCATGTACTCATGAGGTAATACTGTCTTGACTGTCCAAAATGAGTTTCCAGTCAATCCCCAGGCAATAGGTGTTTAAAAAGTCGATTTCTATTGAATCGACTACAATGAAGCCTATAAACCCTTTTCTTTTAATCTGAGCCCCAATCTCACCTTCCCATTTAAAGTTTGTAAATCCAACAGTGAAATAAAAAAGAACCGATCAACACCTGATATTGCATCAATGCTAGACTGACCGAAACTGGGTAAATCTGGACTCAGCACAATTGAAGCAGCATACTGTGTTGTTATTAACTTAGTCTTACAGTAAAGTGCATTCCTGTGACACTGTAGTCATGTTCACGCTCACTGAGGTGCAGCACAAAGCCACAGAGCCTGTGATTGTATCCATTGTGTCCAAATATGTCTCCACCCTGCATGTAGCACTTGCCAAACCTCTGAGGAGAAGAGAGTCTACAACACCGAGAACACAATCTATTGGCCCCGTCCTGCTACTGAGTCTTGTTGCATAAGAAGACTGAAGGTGATAAAGACGTGGGACATGTAGCGAGGGGCGCCATCCCCCTCATTTGTGCACTCGGGAGCTTTTCAGAGAAAAGCAGCGGGCCCGGTGTGTTTTATTGCTAATGCCTCAGTGACTTCCAAGGGCACTTAAAGGACCACAATCATTGGACTTGCACTCCACTTGCTCACTTCAGACCCAGAGGAGGCCTCAGGAATGGGAGGGAGAGGCCCCCCGAGAGAATGTTGTTCGTGACCTTCTTCGGGCTGATTTAGGTGTTTTCTTTTTCAGTTCCCATTGAGCAACAGCAAGCAAGACAAATGTGAAAAAGGGAAAGTAGTAAAAGGGAAAGGGGGGGAAAGAGCAATGTTCTTATTTTTTGTTCTTTGCTACCTAGGTCCTTCGTGGAAAAAGCAGCCAAGAGGACATCAGATAAATCAGGTAACCCATAGCAACAGCTTTGGTAGGACTGGCCCTTGATATTCTTCCTGTTGCACAGCTTACCAAGCTCACCTTTTCGTACCTTTAAATGTTTTTCTTTACTTTTTTCTTTCATCTTTCTCAACTCTTTCCATCACCCAGAACACCCCCGCCTCCTCTTCTTCCTCCTCCGCCTCTATATCAAAGTGATTCCTTGAGCTATGGGGTCCTTCTTCCCCGGCAACAATGAGGCATTTGTTTGGCCACAAAAGCTACGACTTGAGGCCTATTACCCCGGCCTGGATACAGTATAAGGGAAAGAGTTATATTGGGAGAAAATGTGGGTGAAGGTGGGGGGGGGGGAAAGGGCAAGAATGTGAGAAAATTAAAGAAGTGAGGAAACAGGAATAACAGCAAGGACTCATTACATTTTAAATTGGTAATCCAGCCAGTAGGTGAGCACATTTCCATTAACCTGCAGTGGGATTACTTCCTGCAGGTTTATGGGTTATTACTTCCTCTCCCATTGCTGTAGCTACTATTGTTCAGCCTCAGTGTGAAGTCAAAAACACTGCAGTGCCAAAAGCCCGACCACTGGTATCGACAACGCTTGTTATTGTGTCTATTGTATTTGGCAACTACTGGAAAACATAATATTGTAAAATATTAGTAAGTAGCAACATCGCAACTTTTAACATAAAAAAGATCCAGACAGAAGAGCTCCAACAAGCCGTTTAGGACAGAGAGTGAAAACACATACTTTACAGAGATGCTGTATGAGAAACCAATGTGAGTTTGGAACATTGCACAATATAATATATTTTAGTATACCTCAACAATGGAATTATGATCAGTAGAAATGGCCATGACATGGGACCTTTAAATAAAGGATCGGAGTACATCTTCCAACACTGTTCATATGACATGATGCGTAAATTGGGTAAATATTTAGCAAATATACATGTTTCAGAAATACATATTAACAGTAATAGGTGATACGCAGTTGCATGTTATGACGAAGCCTCTGAAGCATTTTGAAAAAGTTAGAAAGTGTTGAAGTGCTGAGTGCATAGACATCCTGTTGCTTTGCTGGAAGCGGAGGGGACATTTCCCAGCAGACCACAGAACATTGCGTCTCCATGCATCAGCAGGCATGATAACAACACACCCACTTTACACCATCACCCACATCTCGAGTGCCCATCCCCGAATGAAGACCCCAACTCTGGACTGTAAACCAGCTGCGTTTTGCGAGACACTTTTCCGGAGCTTTCCTGCAGGAGAGGGATCCTGCGTCATTTAAGTTGATCTTAGAGAAGGACACTTTGTTTGCAAACCATGGCAAACTCCGGTATTCAGCTGTTGGGGTTTTTCATGTCTTTAGTTGGCATTTCTGGACTGATCATCGGGACTATCCTGCCGCAGTGGAAGATGTCTGCGTACATCGGGGACAACATCATCACAGCCGTGGCCATGTACCAGGGACTGTGGATGTCCTGCGCGTTCCAAAGTACCGGACAGCTCCAGTGTAAGATCTACGACTCCATTCTGCAGCTCGACAGTAAGTAGTGTGATTGTGGAGTAGTCGATAATGTCCAGTGGTGTAAAGTAACTAAGTACATTTAATCAATAACTGTACAGAAGTACAATCGTGTCTTTCAATCCACTACATTTATGTAATACTTCCTTTGGTTACTTTGCAGATTTGGATCAATTATGTTAAACATAATAAACTCTTAAATCAGACTTTAGTTCCACCTGGAGTAAATTCACAAGCTACTGTACCCTGCAGTATACAACGTCATTACAACTAGCTGCACCTTTACCATCTTTGAGAACACTTTAATGATCAATCATTATAAAACATAAAATATATATTATGCATAACATGTACTTTTACTTTCGGTACTTAAGTCTATTTTGATGCCAATACTTTTGTACTTGAGTAACAATTTTGATTGCAGGACTTGAACAGAGAATGTTTGGCCCTCTTGTACTTCTACTTTTACTTCAGTATAACATCAGAGTACTTTTTCCACCTCTGATGAGGTCAATCACTGGTTTTAAAGCAACAGGTTGGGTTGTGTAGTTGATTTTCCCACAGTGACTTATTCATAGCAACACACCTGGAGACACACCTGGCGAAACACCTGAGTGAGACCTCAATGGAGCACACTGTTATCTCTGATTAAGTTCCCCACCTCAGGGTACCTCCTCCTCATCACTCCATCATTACTAACCACACTATTATCAGCAGTAACAGTCCACTGTGATCTGTCACTACAGGGGGACATTGTCTCTTTCGCAAGTGACCGATTCCTTAGGAAAAGTCACAAGGGAAAGATTTATATTTATTTCTGAAAGCATTCCTTCTAATCCTCACCCACACATTGTCTCATTCTGGGAAACCCACCCACCTCACCTCCAGCCATAGGACTCACTTCAACAGACAACAATACTGTAGAGTTATCCAAATTCAAGAGCTAATTCTGTGATCCATCTCTTTGCAGGTGTTTGCATATATAACCTAAAGATTATACGTTGTCACTATGGCCGTGCCTTTGTGGAAATATAAGTGATAAAAGGCGCAACTGCGTACCTCGTTTTCCCAGGTTATCCCAAGAGATGCGTTACTGAGAACTTTGTTGACACTTCTGTTCCCAACTATGATGAATACGCCACAACAGTTGTTGCTTATTCCTAAAAAAAGTGGACTCCACAATGACATACAGAACATAGTTCATTCAAAAACTGGAAGTTGTTGTTTTCAACAATTGAATACCCATTATCCTGGACGAACACTCCTACTTTTTAGATGATTTTGATTTAAAATTGATAATTTCTCTGCTGATGCATCCAATACAAAACATTTTCTTTTGTGTGTGATTCACACACTACCTACTGTACTGTGTGCTCTGCCTACAGCAAGCTTGATGCTCAGCTGGATTAGTCAGGAATTGGGCCTCAGACCCCCCAATGTCCATATTTCCATCAGTCTATGATAGTACTGTATGCACATGTGTTTTGGAAGGGATTGAAACTACAATATTATTAAAAGAACAATATTAACCTTTTTTCGATCAAGTATTGTCCAACAGTGTTTAAAAAAGGCCCTTTTGAAAAATACATTGTTCAGACTGCTAAATAAAGTTTAAAGTTTTACCAAATTACACGTTAATAGAGACACAGTCTATCTTTCTAGTGGGCTGTGGCCTAATGGATTACCTGTCGATCATCATTTTCTTAAATCATGTTTTTCCTTAGTACAGCTGGTATGACTTGCATTAATACAGTATGTCAACATACATTTGCTATACAGAATTGAGAAAGCTAAAGTAGCCTCTACCACCTTGAAGTATTAAACAAATAATATGGATCCCATTATAGAGTAGGAGTGGACATTGAAATCAATATAAAATACATATTTATGTAATTTAACTGAAATAACAAATATTGCACAAATATATATATTTTAATATAATCTGTTAAATGAAAATAAGATAAGATGATATATAAATATAACTTGTTATCTGTCATTGTAGGCATACAAAGTGGTATGTTTGGTAACTTTCAGTAACCAGCAGTGAGTACTGTATGTACGAAGTAATCAAAACCAATGTAGTGTCTTCACTTATCTTGTTCTCAGTGAATAGCAGCAGATGTGCAACATTTGTGTCAACACTACAGAGCTTCCTCAGACAGCGCAGTGACAATAATGAGAGCAGTGTTTTAGCTCCAATCCAGGATACTGTGCATCCTGCTCTCTATCTGCATTTACTATATAATCCAGGCTATTGTTCCCCATGTCTCGCTACTTCATAGAGTTACCCCTCTCCTCTGCACCCTCCTCCCTGTGTCCCTCTACTCCCTCTCTTGGTGGAGGGGTTTGTTTGTTTGGGCTGGGCAGGGATGGCCTAGACTGGCACAGACTGGTTCTAGGTGGACCGAGGGGGAGAGACAAAGGGGGGACTCACACTGTGATAGGTTTATAGCCTGAGGAGGGGCACTGACAGATAAGGGGTCCGGCAATGTTTCAGCAGGCCTCCACCTCTAATTAAACGGCAACAAACGGGCAGAGACAGTGGGAGAAGAAAGAGTGTGGGATGTGTTTTTCTCTTTCTGTTTGTGCGTCCATGTGTATCCCATGGTTTCGCTTCCAGGAACAGCTCACATTCAAATGTCCTGACAGGCTAATGTGAGCATATTTCACAACCCCTGGACACACACATAAAGCCTCTCTGAAAGGCTGAGGTCTGTTTATTCTTCATTATTTATCAGTTTGTGACTTTATATGATCTTTTTATGCTGTATTTTCAAGATACAGTGCACTCCCACGATCTCCAAAAGCCATCTCTCCACTGCCTTCCCTAATTGAACCAACACAGTCTTTGTGTACTTTTCTCATTCTTCATATTTTTTTCCTTTCCTCTCTGCCCCAGGTTCACTTCAGGCCACTCGTGCCCTGATGATAGTTGGCATCATTGTGTCCATCGCAGGCCTGGGTGTGGCCTGCATGGGAATGAAGTGCACCACCTGTGGAGGGAACAACAAACTGCGCAAGTCCCGCGTCGCCATGACAGGAGGCATCATCCTGCTGGTGGGAGGTGAGGAAGCCATCGTGATGTTTGATGACATGCAGATGGATGAAAATTAAAAGGAAAAACAACATAAAGGTGTTGTTCCAGCACTGAGGACTGCTGCTGTGTGTGGGACTACAAATGTCACTCCAACTCGTACACGTTTGCAATTGAGTTGAGACTATGTGACTGGGCTTTAGTATCTTAATCACCTTTCATTATACCAGTCATTTTTTTGTCTGTATAGGTCTGAAACACTGCCAACCTTAAAACTAGACTTAGAGTCCATGATATCCCGTCGGTGAGGCTGTAGTAGGGTACTTAGAGCAAATGCTGCTGGTAAACACTTCAAAATGTCTTCATACTATGATGATGAACAAACTATATATACACTGCTTTCAAATGCTAAAATGGGGGACTTCAAGTCAAGTATCATTAGGAACGTCTCACAATACCACAAAATAAATGACACATTTAAACTTGGTGTTCACCAAATTCTTTAGGAAACATACAATCATTTTACAAGATTAGGCAATCTAAAATTAAATACTTTGTTAAGCCATTTATCACTTTGTTGTGATAATTCAGTTTGGACAGAATTTGTGGGCCATCTGATAGGGAAATCCCTAGGACTGCACTGCTAGTGGCTACAAAGCTTATAACTTATAAACCTTCCAGCTAGTAAAGTAAAAACAAATATATTGACAAATGAGCAGCTGGAATGGCGATGAGAAAAGTGTGGTGACCATATCATTTTTCAGTCTACAGTACATGTGTCTGCTTTTTGTTTCTACCTGCCACTGTACACAATGGAATTGGGAACTACAATCATCCATATTCATTTATTAGTATGGAAAATATGACCAGTTTCATAATATTACATCAAAGCTTAGCTCGTTGCTAGATCTAGAGCACATCATACAATAAGTAGGAGGAAGTTTGATCCATTGTCCAAAAGGCTTTCCTCCCACTCCTGTGCTGCAGCCCTGAATGAATAAGTCCATTACTCCTGGCACTGTTTCTGACATAAGAGGCCTAACGGGCTCTGAAGAGAACAGAAACACTAAAGGCTAATTGTGCTGGAGTCAATAGCTTGCCACCTGGTGACTATAAAAGCATGTCTCCCCTCTCAGGGTTTGATGTTGTGTCGATGGACTGATTGATCTTTGTTGTTGGCTTTCTGTCCTCTCAGGGCTGTGTGCCATCGTAGCATGCTCCTGGTTCGCTCATAATGTGATCCGGGCTTTCTACAATCCCTACACTCCAGTCAACACCAAGTAAGTAACACAGTGTGTCCAAGAACTGTCATTAGTTTGACATGATCACATAATTGCTAATCCCATTCTTTACAAAAGTTAAAAAGACACAATTGAGTCCCTTCAGATATGAAACGTCAGGCTAAACAGATAGTTTAGCTTAGCGATGAGTGAAACAGGGGAAAACAAATACCCTGGCTCCATCCAAAGGTAATCTAATCTACTTATGACACATTGTTGTGTTACAGTAATGTGCTGGACTATTTCTTGTCACTGTTTCCTGTTTTATGCTAAGCTAACTCAAATGTAATTGACCGATAAAACAGTGGTATGTGGTATGTTTCCTAAAATGTTGAACAATTATTTTTAGTACTATTTTTAAGGTCCTTTCCAGGTATATTTGACCACTAATGCAGCTTAAAGGCAGGTATTGCAGTTTGTAAATCATTATATTTATTTGACACCTATTGTTGATGTCACTTAATGAAGCATTATAAAATGTAATTTAGTCTTTAGAAATGTTGGCTGTTGATACTTTAGTATATTTGGCCAATACTACTGTAATAAGTAAACATTCAAATGCAGATCTTTTATTTATAATCAATACATTACATTTCTTTTAATTACCCATGTGGCCACCCTCTCTCGTGTCCCAGGTTTGAGTTTGGCGCGGCCATCTTCATCGCCTGGGGCGGCTCCCTGCTGGACGTTTTGGGCGGAGCCATGTTGGCTGCTTCCTGTCCGCGAAAAAAACAAGTGGCCAAGTACCCGTCCATGGGCGGCTCCCGCAGCGGTCCGCCGAGCAGCACTAAAGAATATGTGTGAGAGCGCCCCCTACAGCTCGGGACTCCAACAGAAGCTGTCAAAGAAGCTCCTCCCTGCTTTTTCTGCAGCACCAGCGAAGAAAACCGAAGGTGTACGGGAAGTTGTGAATCATAGAGGCAAAGAATTACTGACTTTGTTTTCTTTTTTTCGTCAGGCTGACCTTTGATAACCCCTTGATTATGACGCAGCACTCAATTGTTTCATGAATGATGTCCCGCACCCCGTCGACACATTCCACAATTGTTTACAAGTGACCTTCACAAACACATTATAATTGGATCCCCCTGATTAATAGACAGGCACTTGGGGTGTAACCTGTTGAATTGTAGCCTGAATAGTGGATTGTAGCCAACGATAGCATCTCCGTGTTAGCACCAGCGTCTGTTAGCGTTTGCCATGTAATTGAAAGTAATCAATTCCAGTTTGGTGTCTAGGCTGCGACTCAGGGGCTCCATACAACAGAGACACATGGTGACAAAACATTGTTTTATATTAACTGTTGATGGTTTTAAAATAGACATTATGATGAGCAGGGTGTGATTTCACACACAGGCCTTTTACTACAACACTCACTACAGGCCTCTTCATACCAGTCCGCTACAAACCCTGCTCACATATGAAATATTTCATTATCTAGTCACTGTGCTGTTTTTACTCTTAATAGCTTCCGTATCAGCCACTATGAGAACAAACTGCCTCTATTTATTTTGACAAATGTAGGATGAAGTTTTGGCTCTTCTAAAGGTAGATCACTGTGGCCCAGTTCTAGCTTTTGGATATTATAAAGTCATTTTTCTATTGTGATGTTTTGAGCTCTGAACAGTGTCGACTGTTTTTTATATGGCATAGTTTTATACACTTGGCTCATTTAGCAGATAATGAGAAATGAGTGAAAGAAATGTGTTGTCCAACAGTACTTAAATAATAAACATATTGAAACATTGTTAATTGTGTGCTGGTCATAGTGATTGATTGTATAGAAATAAAGAATATTAGAGAGCAAAAAGAAAGCAACCTTATTTTCCACCAAACTTTTTTAATTTATGATTTTACAGTTACTTAGTTGTGATGAGAACAATTTTTTTTTGCTTTTTGTTACTTTACTTGCATGTTAGAGCCTGACTTGAGACTGACACAAGAGGTATTTCCAGATACATCTGCTGAAGGAGGAAAGATTCCAGTATTAATAAACTATATGTATACCTCACATTAAAGTCATTTGTGCTGTGAACAACTTGAAAACATTGACAACTTATAGGGAGATTGTAGTAACTAAACTAAAATATGTGCCTTGTCCCAATTCTGAAATGAGGAAAACTGTGTAATTTTAAGAAGTTTTATTCTGTATCAGACACAAATTAATGTTTGAACCAGAGATATTTTTGGGATTTTTAAAACATGTTTGAAGAGGATATTTGAGGATACAGTATTTAAGTGTGTTTACTACTCAATATATTGGCTATAATTTGCATTAAGCACTTCACACAACTGTAATATTCAGCTTTAAAAAAGCGCTACGTAATAAGTCCAGCCTCAGCATGACTGTAGTGATGTCATCCTCAATGGAAAAAAAAGGCAATTCATGTTTTTACATGAGCCTCACCAGAATGTATTTTCCCACATTAAATATGTATCTCACCTGCTGCTAAATGTATTTTCTATTGTCCTGTTATTTTAGAGGGAATAGAGCATGTAAAAAAACCTTTACACATGTCTGGATTTTGGTTATGGTGTCAAGTTTTGAACCACATATTCACAATTTGAATGAGTGAAACATTTTTTCCAGTTCGGAATGAAAATGCTAGGTCTTCCTATGTGAACGTTATGTTTGAGTTAAAATAACTGCATGAAATAAACAAAGCGGCTAAGTTAGCAACAAATGCATCAAAACGACAGAGTCCACAAAGATTAGTCTTTTATTTCCAAAGATGCATCATGAAAAATTGACCATTTCCATGCAAATGGTAGTAGCCACAACTGCAGACAATAATCTCAGAGTCAGAGACTGGGAAATGCAGTGAGGCAAAAGAGTAAAGTGATCTAGTAACAATTTCACAGCCAACAAAGTAACATCAGCATGAGCCTCTACAGACAATAGCATCTCATCTCAAAGTCCACTGCAATCTTTAAAAAAAAAAACCCGAAAAACATCAGAGTTAAGATTGTCTCAGCAGTGAGCGCTAGCTATAGAGTGCTGCGTGTTCTCATGATCTCATACTGTAATTGTAAAGTTCACCTGAACCGGTAAGACACTATGACGCCATCGAGCAGAGTACTGCTGTACATATGAATACAAAGTAAGTGTTTCCTCAATTCCTTTCGATAATCAATCTGATAAATATAATTTGGCAATTTAAATAAGTAGAACTATACATGTCTCGAAAACCCTGCCTTTAAGAACAAAACCTCCATAAATAATTGTTGTTTAAGATATTTTGTCTGCCGAGTCAGCAAACAACGAGCTTAGGAAAATGTCGACTCAGCGTTATCTAAAGAGCATAACAGCGCTGTGGTTTGAACTACATAGCCCTTAATAAGAGGATACCAGTGTTGATGCTTTTTCAACAGACTCCATGCATAGAACATGTCACTGCACATAACAGGCATTCCCACAAAAGTGCACCATTTTGAAAAAAACATAATAAATCTCAGTAATAGAGGACCGAAGCGATTTCCATTCAGGAACGAGTAAAAAACATGTAGAAGCCATAACAACACAACCATTTTTTTTCCAAACAATAAATAATTAGCAGTAGTTTTTTTTCTCTTTCCTGTAAATACAAGCTTTCATACACCGGATATTAGGACACCACTTGAATCAGTGTGAGAGTGATAGTCCTTGCACAACATTTCACCTGTGTGTGACACGTTAACAGTGTTCCGCCACACGACTAAATCGCAGACGATCTCACCGGAAAACAAGCAGGTGAGAAGCCGCTTCTCTTCGAAACTCAGTGCAACTTTAGAAATGTAGCCCTTTTTAAGAAGCTCTGAAAAATATAGACACTTTCTCCAAAACCGTTCCTGATAATCTACCGCCAAGGTATAGAGTAGAGAGCGATGCAATACAATTCATTCACAGTCTGACTTTGTAATGCCTGTTGTAAAATGCCATTATATAATGTGTTTTTACTGTATTTATTCCTAAAAAGTCTTTTCATTGGTTTTGTAAAGCACTTTGAATTGTCGCGTACAGAAAAGTGCTATATAAATAAACTTGCCTTGCCTTGCCTTAAATAAACACTATGTACAATCAGGGGCCTAGGCTTCAGCTGCCGCTAAATCAGCCGTTTTTTGGTGCCTTTTGTCTGAGCCAATCGGAGGCTTCAGGAGGACACACGACAGGATCAAGGTCAACATCACCCACGTTGAGATTTGGCGTCCTGGGATATTTAGAGATTTTGTTTTACATGGCACTTCTTGGTGAAGTTTAGGAGATGGGCGATACAGGACACTGGCCGTTGTTGTTCATGATGTCATCCAAGTCTTCATCGTCCATGTCCACTAAAGAGGAGGAAAAGGCAAAGGTCAGGGATGTGTGCTTCTTAGCAAAAGAATACTTAAAAAAAAAAAACACTGTTTCTGTCAATTTAGAGAAATGTTCACATCAACATCCCATAATATGCATCACAATTTTTATTTCTCTTTTGGTAATTTCCCCCACAAAACTAACAAACATATTTGATTGCTGCAACAATTTGGGGACAGTGTGATGTTAAAAGCAGATCTGTATTCACAACTGTTCTTTTTCATAAATATCATAATGACATAAAGCCTGTTATTAAAAAGAACAGATTTTACTCCCTTGTTTACCAAAAAAAAAAAGAAAGTGTTTTATTTTCACGATAAAGCTGGAAAGAAATCCTCTTTGTAGAGACTTCAAATTTGTGTTTGCCGTGTGGTCTTATTATGTAATAACAAAAGTACTGATTTGTAAATACATTTGACTTTTCTTACTGTTTGTCTGTATCTTGCTTTTCAAAAGAGCTCACATAACCTCATTTACTGTATCCTCCCTGAATTTACCTCAAGTGAACTTCATGATTGATTTTAAGATAAAACGATTTTTTTTTTGCACCATATAGCCCCAGCATACAGCTGTTGACTTATACTATTTAAATCTTACTGTGCGCAATCTCAGATCATAGAAGAACACACATTTAACCATTCCCTGATCTGGACTTCAACTTGGAACCTTCCTGAAAACTAATTTTAATTAATTTCTGTTTTACCTTTGTGCCATATTTTCTTATTACGAGGGTCGAGTGAGGTTAATTATTTTTGTATTATTGGTATATCACCTTTAAACCTTGTTTTGAAAGGTGCTATATAAAAGCAACATTATTTTGCATGTCATGTTTTATTGTAAAATTGTCCAAAGTGGTTATATCTTCGATAGCATACTTATCTTTATTTATATTATCTATGGAAATGTCAATACTGGTCTATTGTGTGTCATATCTATGTCTATAGTGCATGTATGTTATAATGTTTGTACTACCTTTATAGTGTATTCAATAGTTATAATAGTGTTTACCTATTAATACTGTTATAGCTCATTGTGCCGTCATAATGATATACTTATATTATTCCTACAGTGCTTTACTGCTTCTCTTGCACTCATGTTTGGATGTATTTTGTGGTCTATTTAATCTATGATCTGTCATTATAATACATGAATGTATACACTATACATTAATTATGTATGTATGTGGCTGTTGTGCGTGTCACTGTCATGTTTCTGATATGCAAACAGACAAAGCAGCAGTCACACACCTTTCTTGGTTCGACCAATCTGGCCCAGTTTGGGGGCCCTCTGCCCGAGTCTCTGAGGGTTGGTCCCCCCTCCATCCCCGTTGACCTGGGGGTGTCCCGGGTTATACTGGCCCGCCGGACCCGGCTGCCGCGGCGGCCCGCTGGGGGGGATGAGCTCCGGGATCCCTGAAGCTCCGTACATCTCTCCGGGGTGCGCCTTCTCCTGATTGGCCGCTAGATGTCCACACTGCCCAGGCTTTGTGTCGTGTCAAAAGGCTTCTCACTTCCGCAATGGCATTCAACAATGAATGTATGAACGACACACGACAGAATGCTGGAAATGACAGAGGGAAAGTCCTCGTAGCCTGTGAAAGAAAGTAAATACGTTTGTCAAAAATAGCTCTCATGCGTCAGAGAGCGGCCGGCTGTGGACAAGTGCGCAACACTTCTGCGCTGTTTATACTGAAATAAACGATGTTTTTCTAACATGTTGCCAGTCTTATACAATTAACATGTGTAGCAAATGTCTCCCTGGTCTGTATAATAGCAGAACAGCACAATAACGTGTGTACTGTTTGAGCTTCTCGCTATAATAAACTGCTTTTCCGCCCTTTCTGAAATAAACATTTCTCTCTACAATCCTTTAGGAATACTGGTAAATATGGTTGATAATACCTCACCTTTTGTTCACTGAGGCCGCAGTATGAGCTGGATCCAGTGAGAGCGGCTCCTGACTGAGAACCCTGTTGTTGTTTATCAGAGCTCTCTCCCTCTCTCTCTAGCACCGGGGAAGCGTCGATTTAAAGGGGCCTCTCTCCCTTTGCTCTGCCTTGGGGATTTCCTCGTATTGTGTCTTGACTCATAGCGGCGTGGGGACGTCACGCCGTGCGGGTGATATAAGCGACAGTGCTGACTCTTCGGATAACATGGTGGAGGTGTGCCAACGTTTCGAGGGTGCAGTGCGTAATTACGCACCTTCGGTTGTGAGAGAGAGTGACTCAGGCGCCAGCCAATGACAGAGCTGCTCAGTAATCCCATTAGTGTGTTATATCGGAGGTAGCAGTTAACTCACCTAACTGAAGTCCAACATGTCTAACCTGGTTCCGTTGTTCAGTGATTTATTGACTGTATTATTTGCTTGGTTGGTAATTTCTCATCAACTGCGGTTTCTTAAATGGATTTAAAATCTTTGTCAAAGTCTGTTTCTACATTGATTTGAGTTTTCCCGTACCTTAGACCCCTGCCAATAATCTCTGCATCACATAACCATGACCTGTCCCTCAAATGGTCATCTCTAGTTAATAATAACAGTTTTCTGATGTTTCTGGCTTAACTTTTTGTAAATATGATGCAAATTTCTAAAAGCAAATCACTTTGAAAGTACTTAGCATGTATAAGCCATAACAGCAAGTCCTTAAACCCAATCAATGTACCAGTGTCACTACAAACTTCCACTGTGCAGCCAAACATTATTAAAACTTTTATTGGAGATCCAAACGCTTTCAAATATACCAAAACTCTAGAGGAAACCTTGGGATTGTAGCCTTTGCAGACCATTTACATGCACAAAAACCTATATAACACAGGAAAGGGAAAACCTAAAAAGCTTATTTAAAGTGGACCTATCATGCTATATTTGAAACATATATTGTAGGGCCATACCTATATAAAACATGTCTGTGAATTTTTTTTTTCAAAATACCAAACAGATCATGCATTTTAGCCATGCCTCATTTCGCTCTATTTGCTCTTTTCCAGCCCTGTTTTTGCAAGGGCTGATTCTGCTTTTGTGGCAGACTACAGCGCCACTTACAGGCCTGGCATATGTACTACAGCGTCTCCAGCGCTTTCGAGCGGTCTCTCATTCCCCTGATAGGTGGAGAGTTGCCCATATAGGCGGAGCACCCCTTTTCTGACGTCAGAACAATTCAAATAATAATCAGCTCCGTTGCAGCCCCGTTTTTAGAGATTTGGGTATGGAGGAAAAGAGAGAGGGTTGTGTTTTCTGACACTTGGTGAGTTCCCTGACACACCGGGGACACATATTCATGTATAAAAGACGTACAAAAGTGCATTTTACATGATAGGTCCCCTTTAAAGAAGCAAAACATTATGATTTTGTAAACACACAGCTAAATACTATTACAAATTTGCACAAGTACATTTGATTGTCACTATGACCACCAAACGAGTCTTAGGAACAAGTTTAACCGATTGTTTGTGTTTTTGTTCATCTACCTGCATGTGGGGAATGTGTAATCTATTATCTTCACACTGTAGGAATGAATCCATGCACAGTTGAGAGATTACCCCCCACCAAAAATCCTCTTCTAGGCCTGACAAGTCTGATCTGATCAAAGTTTGCAGCCCTCCGTGGTAGCTGGTTGGTATATAATTGAGAGTTTTTAGAACAATGAAACACTTTGTCGGGAACGGAGCTACACACTGCAGGATCATAGGTGTTACGTTCCTGCTCATCATTCTGGTGGATAACTTCAGCAGCACAGGTACATTCACAGAGATGTTAATTATTTCTTCATAATCTCTTATCCTGACCGAAGACGGTTGTTTGGTAATGGAATATTGTTCCACACAAGTGATTTATTTTTCCACTGTGTGCAGCTTCACATGCAGGATTGCATGTGTCCAAAGTTCACATCCGCAAGTGCAGGTGCAGAGGTGAGTGTCCATTGGTCTGTCGTACATTTTGGTTAAAGATTTGTTAAAAACCAGCAAATAAAAAGTTCCTAATCAGCTGTTATGATATTGTATGGGGTCTTCAATAGGATTTAAAGATGGATTTTTTCTGCCAAAATAAATTGTGTAGTCTGCAGGTAAAGCAGCCAAAAGGCATTATAAGTGGTTATCACCTAAGTTGTTGTGTTCTGCATCTCGATGACCACCATTGTTCTCATTGCAGTTTCAACCAATGGAAAAATGATGTGTCGCAGCCCACTTTTCCCCACAAACCACAAAGAAAAACAGAACCTGATTAAATGTCTTGGCAGCAAAACAAACCAACACAGTGAGTGATTTTGTATGTGTTAAATACAGTGAGGACTTTCTCTTTTTTTGTGCTAATATTCAGTAAAGATGTTTGATTCATTGCCATTTATTTCTCCTTATTTATAGAGTTTCCAGCCTTAAAGGCAGCCTGCACCACACGGCGTCATGGATTTCCAATCTCCATGATATGAATCAGTGGAATTATGTGGAGATAACAGGAGAGAAGACCTTGTCATGATCAATCGTTATCAATTACATTTCACACAAGATCATATTATCAAATGATGTTAGCCATAACATCCCATGGCATGAAAGTACATCACAATATGTATCATGTCCTCCTTGTATTGTAAAATAGCCTACTTTACATGTCAGTGACCTTAATTGTAAATAAATAAATGTTCTATTAAAGACACTTAGTTTGTATTGTTTGCTTATGTATGTTTGAATGTTAGTGGAGCATAGCAATAGTTTGACATTATGGGAAATATGCTAACTCACTCTTGCCAAGATTTATATGAAAATATCATAGTTTTGTTTACTGAAATAGTTTAAAAATAAATTACAACATTGTTGAAAAGGGAGATATCTCCACAAACGGCTAAAGTTTTTTTTTTGTAATCAGACACGACTAGGGAATTTTCCGGGAGATGTTCTTAAAGAGACAGGTGCTAAAATGGAGCGTTTCAGGCAAAGGGTGAAAAAAGCTATGTTCAGACAGACAGTATGAGAAAAATATTGTGTATTTGTACATTAAAGCTAGTACATTGGTCTAATATTGTCCCAAAATACAAGTATGACCCTGACAATGAGAAACATGTGTCCCCTTTAAAACAGTCACAGTTTCAGGCATATGCATACTATTTGTATTGCATAATATATTTAATATGTTTTCAAATTGCATTGTCATTGTCCGTTTGACTCTGAATGATCATGTTCCACATTTTGGAGTGGATGTAATATATTTTAGACACCATGAATGTCACCTTTAAACCTGTGTGTTATCATCTGTGTCAGCTTCAGCCCTTATGGAAGAGGAGACAGGTTATTTCTTGATAGGGGTAGGAATCACTCCTGTGTCACTCAGGAGTCAGGACAGTGAGAAATCAGATATAACAGAAGAGTAAATATGCTGCCTTTTAATATGGTTAAAATTCCATTGCTTGTGTGAACAATCTCATTTGATTGGAGGTGTTTCTTAATGAGCAGTAGCCTTCAAAAGCAACATCCTAGTGACCATCATAGCTCACTTTTGCAAAAGAAGAAAACTAACTCAATTTAATTAACTGTTTAATACAATAAAAGTGACATTGTAATGACATAGTGTCCAAATTAACTTTTTTCAACAGCGAAAACATGGATAAAGTGGAAAAGACCGGACAATTATAATGGTATGATCTTGTAAATTATGGTATAATTTAAGACTTCAATTTATCTCTCACTATGGTTTCTAAATACACTTAAAATCTAAATGGAGGTCAGCAGAGTAGGGAGCACAGGGCCTTGTTTACACAGCTTATCTGGCAGTTTGGTATTTACACCAAAACACTGCAGTGAAGCAAAGAGCACCCGCTGTGAGAAAAAGTCTCACAGTAGATAACAAAACTGTGGCCAGTACTTGGTTTCCGGGGATTTTAATAACTAAACTCAGACAGGTAAGTCATTATGCTTTATCAAAACAAGCTTGGTTACACATTTGTAGTCATAGGGACGTGAATCATTCTTTAAGAAAAGAGGGAAAGCTCCGGTGGAATCTTCTTTTCCTTTCACTGAGGAGCAGAGCTAAAGAATAACTCAGGTCAGGAGACAGTTGGTTTAATCCTGAGTGAGGGAGGGGCGTGTGGACTCTGTTCAGAGCCAGCTCCTCACTGGTGCGTTGAGCTTATTCAGTGAAAGAGTTAATGGTTTCCTGTGAATGTTGGCTGTGGTTAAAACCCAGGATTATGGGTCACGGACACTACATTTGCTGCTTTGTAATCTCTAATCTGACTGGTGTTAATGTGCAGAGCTGATCAGAACAAGCAGTGTGTCATTTAAATCAACTGTATACTTCTTATACATAATATTTTATCACATTAATTTATAAACACTGCCAATTATATGAAATACAAAGACATGGGTTAGCACCATTCAGTAGCATAATGGGACATTTCACAATAATATTTCTATATATATGTTTTTAGTTGTAATAAAGTTGTATTAGTATGATGTACTTCTTCAATCACTGGATAATATAAACCTGACTAACTAAATACTTGAGGAGAATTGTCTAAAAAATAACCATAGGAATCTCAAATCATGCTTAGCAACAATCTGAGTACCATTTTCTTCAGACTAAATATGTTAATGCTAATGTAGTCTAAAGTAGGTTACAAAAGGACACAAAAATCCTTCGTCATGTTTATACAAATGTCATATTTTAATATTACTGATATATTAACAAAATCCTCATAAAAATGAATATAAATAATTAAATGAGCTGTTGGAAATGTGGACAACTCATCATTTCCATGTGGAGCTCTCAGCTCTAGGCTTTAATATGCTCTGAATTGGCTCTGAATGCTAACACTTTAATAAAGAGATTTGTCAAAAGTGCTAAATGTATAAACAGGATCCAAATTCAGGTGCTGGGACAGGCAGATATGTGAAAACGTTTTTATTTGTTGTGACAAACTGGTGTTGGATGTGGTGGGGGGAAAAGTGGTAGGTTTGCAGAGGTGGTCTGGTTTTACTGAAAAGTGTAGTAGTAGGATAAAGCATTCTTGCAGCAAAGAAAAAAATTGCCATTGGAGCTGGGTTTGAGAAGTAAAGAGCTGTCTTTATTGATAGGCAGGTGTGCTGATTGCTGGTTCTGCCCAGATGAGTTGTGAGACAGGACAAGAGTGGGGGAAGGGAAACAAGAAAACTGGAAGATGAAACTTGCACCAAGCACACAAAACTCAAACTAATGGCGCATTCACACTGCAGCGCGGAGCTCGCTTTAAGCGTGCCGAACCGTGCGGGGCCTGTTTGTGGTTGCGCTCACACTAGGCCTAGTTCGGCCCCGGGGGTACTTTTTCGTCTTTTTTCTGGCCCGACAAATTTGTGGTTCTATCGAGGCCAACAAGCGGGGCCAACAACCGGGCGGAATATGCTAAACATATTTGACCGTGATTTAATTGTAATACACGTTTCAAAATGATGCCGAAGTAACAACATACTGATACCGGTTAGTACAAATCATGAATTAATGCTTTGACAAGTCTGCAGACAGACGGGAGGCGAAGAACCTTTTAAAATGCGTGATGCATCTTCTTATTACAGACACATGCATTTCCAAACACTCGGTCTACCTACGCTGTAAAATATTATCTCTTCGATTTACACACGGCATCTATTGCACGTCTGTCCGTCCTGGGAGAGGGATCCCTCCTCTGTTGCTCTCCCTGAGGTGTTCTCCCATTTTCCCCTTTAAACTGTGGGTTTTTCTCCGGGGAAATCGGGAGGTCGGCTAAGCTAACGCAATGCTCCGACCGTCCACACTCACAACAACGGCCTATACAGACATAAATAAGCCAGCGACTGTATTCACCATGACCTGAACTTCTTCCTCCTGACTGTACTTTCTTTAGCTCCCCCCGTACCACCGGCCGTGGCGGGGGTATAGCTTCAGTGTTTAAAGCTAATCTCCAATGCCGCTTGATTCACCCTGTAACTAGCTATTCTAGCTTCGAGTTACAGCTTTTTGAATTGAACCCAGCCTCGCCTATACTTTGTGCAGTCGTGTATCGTCCGCCAAAATTTAATAATGATTTTATAACTGACTTTGCTGACTTTCTGTCCGGGATCATGGTGAAATATGATCGTGTTTTGATCTGCGGAGACTTTAATGTCCATGTGTGCTGTGAGTCTAAACCTCTGGTCAGGGATTTTTTAAACCTCCTCGACTCTTTCGGGCTTATTCAGTCCGTGGCTGGTCCAACACATGATAAAGGACACACCTTAGATTTAGTATTATCGTTTGGATTGTCTATCTCCGTGGATGAAATCTGTGTAGGAACGCGTATCTCAGACCATTTACCGGTTCTGTTTACAACCTTGATCCCTTCTGCAGGAGTCGAACTACGTGCTCCTGCGCGTCGTCTGCGTTCAATTAACCCCTTGACTGCCTCACAGTTTTCAGATGCCTTTAATACTTATCCGATTTGTAAATTAGAGGTGAACTGTGCTCTTAGTGCGGATGAGCTTATCTCTTTGTTTGATTCGACATGCACACTAATACTGGATTCCGTTGCTCCTTTTACGCTTAGACGCAACAAAGTTCTCTCAGAGCCGTGGCTCAATGATTGTACTCGTGCTTTTAGACGCGCCTGTAGGCGTGCAGAGAGAAAATGGAAAAAGGATAAACTTCATGTCTCCTTAGAAATTCTTCGTGCCTGCCTTTCCGATTATCAGACGGCAGTCAAAGCAGCCAAAACAGAGTATATTTCTCTGTTAATCTCCAAAAACAGCCATAAACCTCAAGTTCTTTTTAATGTCCTCAACTCGATCATTAATCCTTGTGATGCTTCTCCAATTGTGCCTTCAACTACTCTCTGCGAGTCATTTCTTGAATTTTTTATGGAAAAGGTATCTGCCCTCAGGCTGGCCCATACTGGTGCTGCCCCAGATCCCGCTCCCTTTCTGTGCCCTGCTGTTCTTGATCATTTTGACCCTGTGTCTCTCTCTTTTCTCTCGGATGTGGTCAATCATCTGCGGCCGACAAACTGCAGCTCAGACAGCATTCCCTCTCGCTTTCTCAGAGATGTCTTTGAATCAGTTGGAGCAAGTGTTTTATTGCTTGTGAACACTTCTCTTAGCTCAGGATGTGTCCCAGCTGCCTTCAAACATGCCGTGGTTAAGCCACTACTTAAGAAAAAAAATCTTGATCCCTCCATAATGGCAAATTTCAGGCCCATCTCCCAGCTAACTTTTTTATCTAAAGCCCTGGAGCGAGTAGTCTACGCCCAGCTGCAGTCGTTTTTAATCACGCACGGCATCCACGAAAAGTTTCAGTCTGGCTTTAAACCTATGCATAGCACTGAAACAGCCCTTTTAAGAGTTTTTAATGATCTGCTCCTCGCCGCCGATTCAGGCAGCACAGCTGTCTTGGTGATGTTAGACCTGACAGCTGCCTTTGACACAGTGGACCATAGTATCCTGTTGTCTCGGCTTGAACAGTCCGTAGGCATTACAGGCTCTGCCCTTGCATGGTTCAGGTCTTATTTGACGGACCGTAGCTTCTCAGTGCAGTTAGGTGCCTTCTCCTCTGCCACAGCCCCTCTTACTTGTGGGGTTCCCCAAGGCTCCATTCTGGGCCCCATCCTTTTTCTACTGTACATACTGCCCCTAGGTTCAATTCTCACAAAACACAATATCCCCTTCCATTGTTACGCTGATGATGTACAGATTTACCTGCCTCTCAATCAAAATGCCAACTCACTACAGCAATTGAAGGACTGCCTAACAGAGATTAAATCCTGGCTGAGCCAAAACTTCCTCACCCTTAATGAGAGCAAGACCGAGGTTATCTTTTTTGGACCCCAACCAACAGTCTCCCCGGTTGACATTCTGGGCTCCCCCAATACAAATATCCTCCCCTCTGTCATGAACCTTGGAGTGACCTTTAATAGCGCCTTTAAATTTGATAAACAGGTCAGCACTGTAGTCAAGACCTGCTTTTTCAAAATACGACTATTGGCTAAGACCAAGTCGTTTTTATCTATTAAAGACCTAGAAAGGGTTATTAGCGCCTTTGTTACCTCGCGACTGGATTACTGCAATGCTCTGTATGTGGGTATGGACCAGGCCTCAATTAGACGCCTCCAGCTAGTTCAGAATGCAGCTGCTCGTCTTCTCACTGGCCATAAAAAGCGTGACCATATCACCCCAATTCTGGCTTCATTGCACTGGCTTCCAGTTCGGTTCAGAATAGATTTTAAACTCCTTTTATTCGTTTTCAAAGCCCTAAACGGGCTGGCTCCTGCCTATTTAGCCGAACTTCTCCATCGCTACACCCCAGGCAGAGCCTTAAGGTCGGCTGACCAGCTGTTGTTGATAGTGCCTAAGACTAGGCTAAAAACCCGAGGCCATAGAGCTTTTGCAGCGGCTGGCCCTAGGCTCTGGAATACTTTGCCCCTCCATGTGAGGTCTGCCCAGACCCTGGGGGTTTTTAAATCAACACTTAAAACTCATTTTTTCTCTCTGGCTTTTGTTTAATATTATTCGAATATAGGAATAGCCTCTCTGTCTGTGTCTGTGTATTCTCTTGTTTCAGATTAATCCAGCCAAATCTCTTTTTCTTGTTTTTTTTTTCTTTTTCTTATCTATATCTACGCCGGTTTCCGGAGTCGAGGCTGATCGTCTTGCAGTAGTCCTGTGCCCTTGATCCTCTATCCTGAGCTCTGGACTAAGTCGTGAACCTCGGGTTGTGGCTGAACCTATCGCTGCGGTCCTGCCTGGGTCGTGTCGTGCTGCTTCCCTGATGGCTTCCACAGGATTGTGGCTGACATCCTCGTGGATTCATCTTCTTATTACAGACACACGCATTTCCTAACATTCGGTCTATAGGCTGTAAAATGTATTATCTCTTCGATTTACACACCGCATTTCTTGCACGTCTGTCCGTCCTGGGAGAGGGATCCCTCCTCTGTTGCTCTCCCTGAGGTTTCTCCCATTTTTTATCCCCTTTAAAACTGTGGGTTTTACACGGAAGTTTTTCCTTGTACGATGTGAGGGTCTAAGGACAGAGGGTGTAGTTTTTATCATATTGATACTCCGAACAATCTGTGCTGTTGTATTTGATGTAAAGTGCCCCTACTGTAGGCTATTTTTATTCTGTACAGCACTTTGGCTCGACCAAAAATCGCTTATAAATGTGCTATATAAATAAAACTTGATTTGATTTGATTTGATGACACAGACAGTCTGTGGTTTGTACTTGTTTATAACTTTTGTCTAGTTTCTTAACAGATAAGAGGAGCTGTGAGCTTGAGTGCTAACAGCTAACAGCTAACAGCTGATGTTGTTTTTCTGAGGTGCTCGTTGAAGATGACGTCACGGCTCCGCCTACACTGCGTTACTATAGTAACTGCCCCAGCTCCTAAACTGTAATGTGAGCGCAGCATTAAAGTGAGCCAGGCCTAATAAGGCCAAACCAAACCAAGCCAAACCAAACCAAACCAAACCAAGCCTGCAGTGTGAAAGCGCCATAAATGGCAGAAAAATAATAAAAAAACACAGACAGGAAGGTGTCACAGAGGAGCTGTGGCAATGTATCATATTTAATAAATAATGAAAGAGCTGATACTTCATTTTGTAAGGATATTCTACAAGCATTCTTTTATATTGGAAGTACACATTATAAAAGGTTACACTATTGGTTAGCTGAGGAACAGCATTTCTGTGTTAATTATTAACCAGTTAAGCCCCAAGCCTGTTTTTCAGGCCTCAGGCTCGAAAATGACATTCCCAGAACAAATGACCACTTCACTTCTAAAAGGGGTAAATTAATCATATTTGTTCTCAAAGCAATGATAAACCTGTGAGTTGGATGTAGAAGAGTCAGAATCAATATATATTCTTTTTATTTTAAAGTAAATTCAGATTGAACATAGTAAAAAAATGTCAATTATAGTGTCCGTCCAAAAAGAAAACATTACTTATAGTGAAAACCACCCTTGAATGATGGGATAGTAGACTAAAAGCTTTAGGAATCCAAACTATAACATATAATAAGTACCCTGTATCAAGATTGATGCAAAACAAGTGACATTTGACCTTTTTAGAGAGATTTAGAAGAAAGAAAAACAACTCTGGGGTCATTTGGGTGCATTTTCCATATCTCTGGCCCACCTCCGTCGATTTTGATGATTGACATCTCTTTTGAACCGTTAGAGCCAATAGAATCGAGGGGAATTTCCTAAAATCCATCTAAACATTACCCATTGGTAAATAGAGTGATGCACAGCCAGAATACCCAAAACCGGAAGCTGTCATAGCAGCTAATATGAAATCTCCGTTATTGACATAAATATGAAGATGGATTATCAGTAATCATTTCAAAGTGACACAGACACATTGGATTAACCTTCAGCAGCGTTTTTATCGTTTTAATACCATTGAACACAACTTTTGATCAGAAACAGCAAAAGGTAAGACAATGTCCCGTGTTTGCTACCTAAAGCTACGTTGTGTGATGTCTGGTTTTGTTTTCCATGCCGAGTTCTGATCGCTCAGTGATGATACTTATATTTCTGGAATCTGTGGAATCTCAACTTGCTAATCGATATCTTGTTTGTGCAGATCCGATAAGTAATAAGGGTATGTTACCGTGAGTTCTGTGCTAAGTGCGTTAGCATTTTTTCGCTCATGGCTAATTCAGAGCTTTTGTTATTTCCCTTGTGTTTCGTTTAGCTAAAAATAGTTAATATCGTCTGATAGCTGAGTTTCTTCCCATTAAGTGGATATGACACATTCATAGTTTATTAAATGTTAAGAAACCCTCAGACGCTGTTTCTTGCAAGATGTTGCGTTTTGCCCCCGGTACCGGTTCCATACAGTATTAAAACCATTAAAACCATAATTTAATCCTGACCCTCCTCCGTGGTTCTCTATTGCCTAGCTATGTCTCGACAGGTGGTCCAGGTCCAGCCGGAGAGCAGGGGTCAGCAGGAAGGTCAATGGAGTACTGGCCTGTGTGAGTGCCATAAAGACGTGGGAGACTGTAAGTGTCCCAACATGAGTAAATACCCTGATACAGAATATAATGGGATGTCTGACTCCATCTATACTTAAAAACAACTTCCGGAAATAATGAAGTCTATAATAAAGTGTCATGATTTGTGAACTGTGAGCTGTTCTGATATCTGTATACAGGCTGCTTTGCCCTGTGCTGCCTCCCAGTGTTCACCTGTAAGGTGACCAGAGCAGTGGGGGCCTGTGCCTGCCTGCCTCTGCTCGACTGTATCGGCTGCGTCCCCCCCGCCTCTCTCGCCATGAGGGCATCTGTCAGGCAACGATACGGCATACAGGTAATACTGCATAGATTTCACTCTGAAATAAATAATTTAGTATTTTACAAATCGTAGCTCTTCGATATATTTTCCCGTGATTGTCTTTGGTTCATTTAAGTATCCTCCCATTGACTTCCATTGTTTTCTCATTGCCTTTACAACACGGTAACTCCAATGGGAATCTTTCAATGGGAATTGTAACACAAAGACTGACATTGTGATCCTATATCATTTTAACAATGTAGTAATTACTACGGTGGCCCTGAAGTGCAAGACACCACAGCATTTCACAAAACACAACAGCATTTCAGAAAACACAACAGCATTTCACAAAACACAACAGCATTTCACAAAACACTACAGCATTTCAGAAAACGCCACAGCATTTCACAAAACACCACAGCATTTCAGAAAACGCTACAGCATTTCAGAAAACACTACAGCATTTCAGAAAACACTACAGCATTTCAGAAAACGCTACAGCATTTCAGAAAACACTACAGCATTTCAGAAAACACAACAGCATTTCAGAAAACGCCGCAGCATTTCACAAAACACTACAGCATTTCAGAAAACGCTACATCATTTCAGAAAACACTACAGCATTTCAGAAAACACAACAGCATTTCAGAAAACGCCGCAGCATTTCAGAAAACACAACAGCATTTCAGAGAACACCACAGCGTTTCACAAAACGCCACAGCATTTCAGAAAACGCCGCAGCATTTCACAAAACACCACAGCATTTCACAAAACGCCGCAGCATTTCACAAAACACCACAGCATTTCACAAAACGCCGCAGCATTTCACAAAACGCCGCAGCATTTCACAAAACACCACAGCATTTCAGAAAACACCACAACATTTCACATTGGACGGAAAGGGTATTCCTTAGGGAGAACACGTCTTGTTTGTGATTGGACAGAGCCAGCCAGAGAAGCACTGCTGTGATTGGTTGTTTTTGCTGCCAGTCAAGAAATGACGCTTCGTGATTGGCCCAACACATCAGCCGTTAGCTTTTAGCACACACTCAGAGCTCACAGCTCCTCATATCTGTTCAGAAACTGGACAAAAGTTAAACATATACAAAACACAGACTGTCTATGTCATGGCGAATACAGTCACTGCTTTATTTATGTCTGTATGACGTTGTTGTGAGTGTGGACGAAGCAGCTACAGCTTAGTTTAGCCTGATCGATCCGATTCCGATAGGATTTACATGGAGATACGCCCGGCCCCCCTCCAGCGTCTTGTTTGAATGACAGGAGTAAACACATAATTAATGCTTTATAAATTCATGGTTTTTAAGGGGCTTATCTCCATGTAAATACTATGGTAGACTACCCAATATTCGCATCGCTCTAATCGGAGTTTCACCGCGGCTGTCAGCTGTGTTTGCTCCTGTCATTCAAACAAGACACGCTGGAGAGGGGGCCGGGCGTATCTCCATGTAAATCCTATGGGAGATACCAACTACAACAAAATGAACATATTTGACCGTGATTTAATTGTAATACACGTTTCAAAGTGATGCCGAAGTAACTACATACTGATAACGGTTAGTAAAAACCATGAGTTAACGCTTTGACAAGTCTGCAGACAAGACGGCAGGCGAAAAGCTTTTAAAATGTGTGTTTTCTGAATTGAATCGGATCCATCAGGCTAAACTAACCTGTAGCTGCTCCGTCCACACTCACAACGTCATACAGACATAAATAAAACAGTGAAGGTATTCACCGTGGCATAGACATTCTGTGGTTTGTTCATGTTTAACTTTTGTCCAGTTTCTGAACCGATATGAGGAGCTGTGAGCTGTGAGTGTGTGCTAACGGCTGATTATATTGCGCTGTCGGGCGTTGACCAATCACCAAGCGTAATTTCTTGACTGGCAGCAAAAACAAACAATCACAGCAGTGCTTCTCTGGCTAGCTCTGTCCAATCACAAACAAGAAGTGTTCTCCCTAAAGGAATACCCTTTCCGTCCAATGTGAAATGCTGTGGTGTTTTGTGAAATGCTGCGGCGTTTTGTGAAATGCTGTTGTGTTTTGTGAAATGCTGTAGTGTTTTCTGAAATGCTGCTGCGTTTTCTGAAATGCTGTTGTATTTTGTGAAATGCTGTAGTGTTTTGTGAAATGCTGCGGTGTTTTGTGAAATGCTGTAGTGTTTTCTGAAATGCTGTGGTGTTTTCAGAAATGCTGCTGCGTTTTGTGAAATGCTGTTGTGTTTTGTGAAATGCTGTAGTGTTTTCTGAAATGCTGTTGTGTTTTGTGAAATGCTGTAGTGTTTTCTGAAATGCTGTTGTGTTTTCTGAAATGCTGTTGTGTTTTGTGAAATGCTGTGGCGTTTTCTGAAATGCTGTTGTGTTTTGTGAAATGCTGTTGTGTTTTGTGAAATGCTGTAGTGTTTTCTGAAATGCTGTGGCGTTTTGTGAAATGCTGCGGCGTTTTCTGAAATGCTGTTGTGTTTTGTGAAATGCTGTAGAGTTTTGTGAAATGCTGTAGTGTTTTCTGAAATGCTGTGGTGTCTTGCACTTCAGGGCCACCGTAAATTACAGCCAACTAATATCTGATAGCTACCTTGAAATCTCATTATAGCTTTTGTTTTTCGTGTTGATAGAAGAAGAATTTACTGAAATAGAGCTAGTGCATACTTGTTGGTGTTGTCGCGCAAAACATCTTAACTAACTTTAAGCATATTGCAATTCAATTAGTTCTCGAGGAAAGGCAATTGAAAAAGGCAAACTAGCTACAGCCAGGCTAATCTATAAGCAATATTTCCTTTAATCTCCGAAACTCTTCACTGAGATGCACATTTGTCTGTATTTGTTATATAACCAATGGGAAACCTCTCTCCATCTGAAAGGACCTGTGATTGGCTTAAGTCTCACGCCACAAGCTTCTAAAATCGGAAAACAGAGCCAACAGGTTGTGCGGATATCTTGTTTTCTATAAAAAAAATACTAAAAAGCTGTTATGGAATATTCTCCCATTGATGCAAAGATAAACTGCCTCAGCTTTATGATTTCAGTAAAGAGTAATCAAATCAAATACAATCCAGTTTTATTTATACAGCACATTTATAAACAATTTTTGGTCGAGCCAAATTGCTGTACATATAATAAAAATAGCCTACAGTAGAGACACTTAGGACACCAGTAATGGTCCTGGGATGTTGTGATAAACTTGCTTGAACAATGCAGCTGATGCGTACCTCACCATATCCCTAGCTCAGTTACACCTGAGCTGCTGGAGCTCAGAATAATTGTGCTTGCTGCTGAGAAGATGGAGATTTTTGAAGTTATAAAACACAATAACAGCACTCCGGGGAAATATCTGCAACATCACTTAATGACAAGGGTTATTACTTTAGCAAACCAAACAATGCTTCGAGCAATGTCGTGACATCGAGATATGATACAGTGAAATCAGGACACGTGTATTAAATCAATGCACTCGAGTTATAAATAACACTAATGAATAAACAACAAACTGTTATTGCCTTTAAGATAGAGCAGGCTGCACACACTGCCCACACGGTTTCACGGCTTAACACTCCATAAAACTGCGTGCATGACCTCAGATCTCAACAGACATCAGTGCACATTCAAAACAGATGTTGGGTATGCAAACAGCAACATGCCGGGGCCAAGTTGGGACTCTGTTTCTGGATAAGCGGGCAGGTAGTTTCTGGGACAGTGAAGAGAAGGAGAGATAAGCCTGGAAGGTGGGAGTGGTTGGAGGCCAAGCAGCCAGAAGCTGGAGCAATGCCATCGGAGAGAAGGAGGGCGGTTGGAAATGTTGGCTTTTCTGGAGGTGGAGTGGGCCGTGGATCGCTGTCGATACTGCAGAGCGAGGAAGGTGCCAGAAGATCTTATGCAAACAAGTCCCAGCATGTAGGCAACAACGCTCTCATGGGTGAAAGGACACAATGCTGTAACAGTGAGCATCCTGGGAATACAACGGTGGATTGTTTCCATTTGAATTAGCAGTTATGGATCATCTATCTTCATCTTTTTAAGGCTTTATTTCTTGATCTTGATGATGGTATTTTTGGCTATGTATGTCTGCAGGGGGGGGCAGTGTTGGTTGGTCGGTCTACCACTTTGGTACAGACTGAAATATCTCAAGATGAGTTACCGCACAATCACGTGTATGTTCCCCAAAGGACTTCTCCTTGTGCAGGTTTACATGTGTATGCTAGAGTTAAGTGAAAAGTGGTTGATTTTCTGGGATATTTGGTACGAAACTAAATCACTGTCACTGTGTTGGTTGTGTCAGACTGTCAGATGTGTTGGGGTGGGGTGGGGTGGGGGGGGGGGGGGGGGCTTCATATGTGAGCAGGAAGTTTGTTGTATAGGGAGCCAGTGCAGTTCGATGAGGATGGGGCTGATGTGGTCAGAAGACACATCAAGGTATCAAATCCTTCCAACACCTCATCCAAACTTCGTTAAGATGTTAACAAAATATGTTTATTGTGATAAGGTTGTATTTGCATATTTGGTATCCACAAATGTGTAATGTGCGTAGTGATAATTTTTGTTGTAAATGTCACCCTCCCACATTCAATTCACATGGAGGCAGAGCAGCTGGGAGGAACTGTGCTACTGAATAGAACCAGGTTTGTCACACACGTGTGTACATCTTCATTATATACATGTATATTATGGCTCTTATAGTTGTATCAGATCAAAACGATGCATTCAAGTCCTTAAATCTGTAAGGATTATTATGGGTGGATTGATTATCTGTCGGTATTGTTACTTTGAACGCAACTGTTGAGTGTTTTTGCAGTGGTGGAAATTGTCTTGGGAATTAGAGTTCGTGGACCCAAATACAGAAAACTGAAGGCAATAGGCACATTTAAAATAAACGGTTTGGTTCGAGGCAGGGCTAAAAAGAACCTCCAACACACACAGAGAGATCAAAGCTTGACTGAAGAGGAACACAGGACTTACATACAGACTGATCAGATGAGAAGATGACGTGCAGGTATACATGAGGTCAGGTGGCAGCACGGATAATGGAGGACAGGTGAAACTAATGAGGCCAATCAAAAAAGGCGGAAAAACTCTGGGAACAGTAACGGCCCGTCCACACAGCGGCTTTGGAAAAAGCTTGCCGGCGGGCGTGTCTGAAGCTCGACCAACAACCAATCACATGAATCTCCCGCCCCTGACACACAAGCAGCGGTTTGATTGGCTAGAACTTGTACTGGCATATGATTTGATTGCTTCCAACGCCACTGTGTGGATGGGCCGTAAAGGAGCTGATTGGCTGGGAAGACTAACAAGGCTGATTCAGAGCGGGGCTGCTTCTCAGGTCGATTAAATGGAATCCTTGCGTCCCTCACTTGCGTCGTTTCCCTGCGTTTAGTCCCTCCCACCAGGGAAGCATGGAGGGATGCAAGGAAACCACGAGAAGCAGGGAAATGAGTTTTAAGAGCCATGGGACGTCCTTTCCTCCGTAGCGTCACGTGAAGCGATGTCCGTTTGTGATGCACAGCTGATCGCACAGCTGATCGTCTGACAGCAGCCAGCTCTGTCCCCGTTATTTCCACACACACACCCACCTCTGTTAGTACACATTTACTGACACAAACATGTGTATCATCTGTTGTAGACCCAAATACATTAAATAAAATAAGAACTCATTCTCAAAAAAGATAAACGCCATTCTTAAAATGTATAAACGAAAAAAGCGATCATCAAAATGTTTCCAATAAATGAATAAAATGATTTTTGACCACTTTGTTGTTCAGATATATCACATATTTGTAACTAAATGATACATTAATTTAAACAAAACACTGTATAAACTGAGGAGTGACTCCCGTGAGGTTCATGTATTTTCTTCACTCCGCTGGAAAACTGCTCTCATGTCAAGAAGCATCAGATCAGTGCATGCACTGCATCGTCCAATCAGTGAGCGATACACAGTAAGGGGGCGGGGCGAGTATCTGAGGATTTCATCGGAGGATGGTCTGGTGGTTCCTCGATTATCGCTCCTCATTATCGCTCCTCGGTCCTCGATCCTCGGTCCTCGGTCCTCCAGCAGAAATAAGAGCCATGGGACGGTACTCAAGATGGTGCAGACAAATCAACTTCCGGTGAGACCGAGGACCGAGGAGTGGGGAAATGAAAATAGTCGACCTGAGACGGGGCCCAGGTGTGTTGAGGAGCAAAGGCAGCACCGAAACACACAGACAGGAAGTAAAACCAGACATGCCAGAAAGATTTCAAAATAAAACAGGAAACAGGTTAACCAAAATGCAGGACAAAATTAGTAAAAGAAACATAAACTTGTCTTAAGTATAAGTGCTGACTCAGTGTCATAAAGGAACGTGTACATGCTGCAGATGGAATGATAGGATCTGTGTTCGTGATGTTTTTCAGACTTTATCGATTATCAAATCTCACCCACCAACATTTCCAACTTTGCTTACAGCTCTTGTTGCTAAGAGCTAAGACTTGGCTGCAAGAAATCCTCAGAGGGAGGAAGAGCAGGATTATTACTGTTACACTGACAAATACAGTGCCATCTATTGATTAACAGCAAGCATTTTTGTACATTACATTTGATATCTCATAACTGTGTGTTTACCTAATTTGGTATTTTCCTGCAAAACTAAAATAAAGGTGGTATACTATGACACAAGTCATCTCTTTAATTCAGTATTTAACTTTGAGTAATGCTTTGAATTACAATAGAGTTGAGTATAAGCTCATACCAGAGTACAACGTGCAGAATGAAATTGCTGCGTTATATATCAGTAAAACGTATTTATTGCACCTGAATGCTAATGTTAACCTTTTGTCCGAGCCTCCCACCTGTGTTCAGGCCTCTCTCCGTGTGTCTTACAGGGGAGCGTGTGGAGCGACTGCCTGTACGGATGCTGCTGCTATCCGCTGTCTTGGCTCCAGATCTCCAGAGAGTTGAAGAGAAGAGCAGCATCCCACGCCTCCTCCTCTTCCTCCTCCTCCTCCCCCTCCTCCTCCTCAGCCAGATACAGTGCTCTCTGCTCCCTGCAGGGGGCGCACTTGGTCTAGCCGTCCTCTCCGCTGCAGCCTGGCCTCCAGGGTACAGGAGTAGATTTAATCACACTTCCTCTGATCTGCAGCCACTCCCTGTTACCGCGCAGAATTCAGCAGGGACACAATCTGTCCCGCAGAGAGGAACACTCAGAAGTTCCCAAGATAATACAAAGAAAAGCGTGATGAAAGTAATTGTTGCATGTTATTTTGGGAAGCAGATTCAGCATGTATTCTATTATACTTGTTATGCTGTATAATGTAGGTACATTTACTCAAGAACTGCCCTTAAGTGTGCTTTTGAGTGGATTTTCATTTTCATGTCGCTCTATACTTGTACATTTATTTTTAGTTTAACATTTTACCACACAGGCAGAGGTGGGAAGTAACTAAGTACATTTACTCAAGTACTGTACAACGTTGAGGTACTTGTACTTCGAGTATTTCCATGTTATGCTACTTTGTTCTTTTACTCCACTACATGTATTTAATACCTTTAGTTACTTTACAGATTTTGATTATTGATGTGAAATATAATCAATTCTTAAATCAGACTTTAGTTCCACCTGGAGTACATTCACAAGCTACCCTGCAGTATACAAAGTCATTCAAACTAGCTGCACCTTTACCAGCTTTGAGAACACTTTAATGATCAATCATTATAATCAAAACATACAATATATATTAGTCTGAAATGGACCATAAGTCCTTCTACCTTTGGTACTTTATTAAGTTTATATCGATGCTAATACTTTTCTACTTTTACTTGAGTAACATTTTGAATGCAGGACTTTTACTTGCAACAGAGCATTCACTCTGGTACTTCTACTTTTACTCAAGTACAACATCTCGAGTACTTCTCCCACCTCTGCACACAAGTTTCCCTAAAATGTGTTTTAATTTTTAATAACTGGTCAAAATGGTTTGAAAAACATTAAAGTTTTAGTATTTCTCTTTTTTGCTTCCATTAATCGTCTCATGGCCTCTTCAATTTATACTGTGACCCCTTGCAGAGGGCCAAACCACTGTTTGGAGACCACTGGATAGAGCTATGTTACTTAAAGTGGACCTATCATGCTATATTTAAATGATATATTGTAGGGCCATACCTATATAAGGTATATTTATACGTTTCTGTTTTCAAAATACCAAACAGATCATGCATTTTAGCCATGCCTCATTTCGCTCTATGTGCTGTTTGCTGTCTATGGGGCTGATCTCTGTGAGCTGCAGCTGACCACGCCCCCCTGTAGGACAGGGGAGCCGTGCTCTGATGAAGTCAAGAGGGGGAGAAAAAAAGATCTCCGTCCTCCGTGTTTTATTATATAGAGTCGTTATTCATTTGTTTTAAAGCTCAATAAATAACAAAGAAGACCTTTGACTGGCACTTTTCTAATTTTGTCCGGAAGATTTAAACTTTAACGGACATCTTGACCATCTGTATATATAAAGATCTTGACCGGCGAAAGAAACTGAAACTGAAACTCTGCCGCACGGTCCCCTGTTTGTCATCTGCTGGTGGGCTACCGGAGAGAATTACAGCGTTTGCCTCGACGGGGAGGGATTGCATTGAATTAAAGCAGCGGGAGCAAACGCTTGCCTCGTGGAGGGAGAAAAAGAGCCAGAGCGAAGAATAAACAGAAGGGTAACCATGGTAACTATGGGCGGGAAGTCTTCTTCGCTGCTTTTGTGGCAGACTACAGCACCACTTACAGGCCTGGCATATGTACTACAACGTCTCCAGCGCTTTCGAGCGGCAATGGCCGGCCGTGGCCCAACCTCTCATTCCCCTGATAGGTGGAGAGTTGACCAATCAGGCGGAGTGCACCTATAATACGTCATAGAGGAGCAAATCAAAAATCCACATGTATCAAATCCGTTGCAGCCCCGTTTTTAGAGATTTGGGTATGGAGGAAAAGAGAGAGGGTTGTGTTTTCTGACACTTTGTGAGTTCCCTGGAACACCGGGGACACATATGTATGTATAAAATACATCACAAAGTGCATTTTGCAGTGCATACCAGCTACATTTAATTGAAAAAAAACATTTTGTACTCCTCAAAAATAGAATTGTGTGACTTGACTGGTAAGGCAGCATGCATTAAATTAATATTCATATTTCAAGTTATCTAGTTTGTGTCTTATTTATTTTAAAGCTCTTCTGCAGGCAGGGAAATAATGAGAGAGAACATGAGTCAGAAAGGTAATTCACTTGATTGTTGGTAGTCACATTATTTCTTAAGGGCCCATGTCATGCTTTTCCGGTGATTACCCGTCCCCTTGTGTGTTATGAAGGTTTTTCTGCATGTAAACGGTGTGCAGAGTCAAAACCCTCAAAGTACACCCTGTAGCGAGTACAACTCTAACACAGAAAATACCTGTCTATGCTGCCCCAGAACGCCTCGTTGGACATTTCTCTTTTTCCATTGTTTGCTTCCTGGGTTCTGTGGCGTGTGAATACCCAAATCAACAACAAATGCGTACATATGTTTACTGTACATACATGTACACATATACATATTCATGTATGTTTACATACAAATACGTATGCAAATACGCTTTTCACAACAACGAAAAATACTGGCAATGTAATGAATTGACACACCAAGCTTTTTTCCTTCTCACTGCTCTACAATCTCTTTGCTTCTTTATTTTTATTCCGGATTGACCCCTCTCGTTCTGTTATTTTCCTCTGATCTTTAATAATAGATAGTACATTATCAGATGGCTGCACTTTGGTTAACAGACTAACATTGATTTCCTCAATTTATAAATGCACAGGCTCTGTAATTATACCATAACCTTTTCTCCTCTATCCTTTAAGTCATCTTCCTATCAGACTTACTTACTTACTATCTACTCTAGTCATGTCAGGATTAAAGAAACATTAATCTGGTTGATTTTTTATTTTCAGGATTGAATGTTCAAACCAAGACCTACAACCTGGCATTCCATAAGAAAGTGACTAATATATAAACCAAATGTAATATTGGATCAAACACTACACCAAATGGACAGACACAGATTAAACATATAGTCCCCTGGTTTGTCTCTAGATTCTAACTGCCATGAGAAAAAACTAATCAATGTTCCACAATCCATCACTAGATGTCGCTCATTGCACCAATACGGTTTATATAATACATAACATATTATTATTATAGTAAAAGGGCTCGCTTTGGCAAAATCCTGATCCATACAGGCAGCCCTAAATAATAACAAGTAACCATCATGTTTGGTGCTATTTTTGTCGATTTCATATTGTTTTCACAGATCTGTGGAAATGAATTTCCGCCTGGGGACAATAAATGTAATCTAAACAAATTTAATATTCAATCCCACACTTGGCGATTGAGAACATACATTCGTAATTTATCTCGTTTAAATCACTTTTGTTCTAATACTATGGATATAGTCGACACTACTAGCCGACTTTCTTTTGTCCAAGATTTTGCGGGAAGGTACATTGAATTAGAAGAAGAAGAAGAAGAAGAAGAAGAAGA
>CALSBZ010015976.1:589069-608834 GCA_943591055.1 Gobionotothen gibberifrons
AGAAGAAGAAGAAGAAGAAGAAGAAGAAGAAGAAGAAGCTTCTTATTATACATCCATGGGTAGAAGAAGGTTTTGGTCCCCCATCCGACTGTTTACACGTTGCTTGACTGCCGGCCCACATATCTGATCTAAACATAGTAACGTGTGTTGGGGAAAATAATTATTTTTTATTTATTAATTATTTAAAGTTATTAATAATTTATTTAACTTTTCGATGGATGAATGATGCTCAAAGTGAGGGTGCAAATAAGACAACTGAGGGGGCAATGCCCCCTTTTGCCCCCTCGTGGTGCCGGGCCCGGTGAGATGTCTTTTTTTGCTGTTCTGTTGTCATTTCCTGCGATCTTCTCCATGCAGTCAGTCAAAATGAATGAATGAATGGGCGTTTATTTGACTATTTATAGGCAAATATGGGCGTTACGTGAAGCCCGCAAAAGCTGCGCCGCATGTCGAGTTGATTGTGATTTATAAAAAGGGAAACCGGCGTAGGATGTGCCATACGCACTTCCCTCGCCAGTACGCAATGTTTTGTGAATCGGAAAATGTTTTTTTGCTTTGTACTACACTCATAAAAACGATTCAAGCCCTTCTTAGACTTGACACAATATACAAATGTTCGCTTTATTAAATATGTTTAATTAAGAAATAAACCTAAGTATAGTTCACTAGTGTAACACAAATTACTTTAATCATTTCACTTATTAAATGTATTTAGGACAGATCAACTCAAAATGAATTGTTTTCATCTGGGGACCGCCCCTTTGCACATGCGCAACATCCGTTCTGTTTTTTACCGCCTTTTGTCTGACACTGACTGTGGAAACTGACTGTGGAAAGCTATTCTTTGGTAAGTATTTTAGTAGTTGTTTTAGTAGTCTCTAGTAGTTTAGAACGTACCCTGTTTCCAAGTAATGCCTTTTCATAATATCGACAAGAATATTTGAAACCACCGTGTTATATTTTGCTCCGTTTTTTGTTGTAAACGGCAAGCTAGCTATAGCTAGAAGCTAGCATGCTACATGTGGGTAGCATTGAATACCTGCTGGATAATGGTGATCAGTAGATTGTATTATATTAGATTTAATGATTCCATTTGACTTCTCAGAGTAGTGAGATGCTGCATACTTTTTGCTCGTACTTGAGGTAAACCTTTAGAAAAAGAGTCATCACTTTGAATTTGTTAGATTTGGGTTATTCTACCGCAGCCCCCTTACATCGTCTCCACACTTAACACAATAGCTAATGCTAAAGCTAACTCAGAACTCCCGTCAACTTGTAATAAAGCTAAAGAGGCAGGAGCTAATTTATACAGAAGTATTTACAGCGTAGGCCTACAGTGCAGCGGGCTCCAGTAAATGTGTATTCTGTTCTGTGAAAATGTTAATAACGGTCGCACACGGTTTAACGTGCTTTAAAACTAATACTAGTACTCTAGTAACCCCCCGCCCCCATCTCTGTTGTAATGTTAATATTCAAACTAACTAGGGATGCATGCAATGTTTTACTATGTAAAATGTAATAGTTGCATTTATGCTAACTGGGGCAGCCTTGTCCGTTTAAGACAGAGACGGGGGGGGGATACGTGTGTGGCGCTCATGTGTAGAGCGAGTGAGAGGGAAGTTGAGCGAGCCGTAGTACGTTTCTGGAAGTTAACGGGAGTAGCAGCAGTAACAAAGTCATAATTATAAAATATGGCCTCCGAAGAACATTGAATGATGTATTTCATACTGATCCTGCAGACACCCACTACACGGGGCGGAAGTCCTGCGAAAATGGGAAAAATCTTCTCCCAAAGACGATTGGAAATCGTGGAGCAGAGGCCCATGATAGGAGACTTCAAAAGCAGATGGCCTGCCCTGTTCCAGCAGAGTGAAGTAAGTAAATGTGTATGTTTGTATGTGTTGACTGTTTTTATTATTGTCTATAAGGATTAATGGCTCCACAATCACAATTTGAATTAGCCAATTATCCTACATCCCAATTTTGCAGTAATTCTGATTAACAAGTAACACATGTTGTATTTTGTTTGTCAATAATATTTTTAAGGTGAATGCAGAGTTCTTGCACATCACCACCAAGCCACTGCAATCGAAGTTCATGTATCAGCTGGACCACTTTTCCGACAAGCTGCTACAAATATTCACCAGCAAAGGAGGAGTGAAGGGGAAAAAGATCAAGGAAGCCCTTGCAATCACAGATTTGGTTAGTACAAATGCGTTTTTCTTCAGATACCATGTCCTGCTTAGGGACATTTGGACTGATACGACCTTTCTGGTCTTCAGACAACCGCTCTGTCGCACCCACATTAACTAAATTCTGTCTTGATTTGTCGACCCTGCTTTAGTGTGACAACATCAACAACAGGAGGGAGTGCATCCTGAGAAGCCTTGTATATACCTAAATGAAGATCCAGACTCGTTCTTCAAGGAGTATCTGGTAAGTTTATACAATATTTTTCCCATGTAGCGTTGAACAGTGCACCCTAATTTATGAATACCATGGCATGTATTTATAATGAGAAAATCCTATGGCACACCACCATCCATATCCAAGGCTAGGTGTCTATAATGTCAACTTCTCGCTTGCGTGTATTACTTAAGTATCAATAAATGTAAAAATAAATACAGGAATAAATAAGGAAATAAATAAATAAATATGGATATGAATGAATAAACAAATGTATACATTAATTCAGGGATAAATAATTATATACATAAATAAATAAATGCTGAAATGAATACAGAAATAAATACATTTAAGAATAAATAAATGTAGAAATAAGTAGGTAAATGCATAAATAAATATGGCAATAAATAAACGTATCAATTAATACAAAAATGAATAAATACAGAAATAAATAAATAAATGCTGAAATAAATAAATTCTAGAATAAATAAATGTTGAAATACATATAGAAATAAGTAGGTAAATGGATAAATACAGGAATAAATATAGAAATAAATAGGTAAATGTATGAATAAATAAGTAAAAGTTGATAAGCAAACAGGACATACATGGATAACTATCTTTATTAGATTTAATTTATTTCTACATTTTTGTACAACTATTTATTTCTGTATTTCAGGCTCTGTATGTTGATGAGGTTGGAGGTCCTTATCTCAGTTTAAAGCAGTATTGGTCAATTAGGCGAGCCAGACAGAAGCAAATTTGCTTCTCTAAACTGCAGTTGATGGTTTAAGAATGCTTAATTATATTTCATACACAGTTTTCTGTTTGTGGGGTTCAGCTTTTTACTTAACATAAGTGTTGTGTGTTTGTGTTGTTTTTCAGGCCTCCGCCGCTGACGATGCAGAGAGGGACATTTCCAACACAGTCATGGGGATTTTCACGATCCGAAGAAACGGGGATGGGGGGCCAGAGGACGTGGGAATTGTTTTGGAAGGCATTAAAGTCATGGAAAACGTAGACAGCGTCATTGTGGGACTCATCATGCTCTTGGGGCTCATTTATGCCCTTGATCTCAGCTTCCCGGACAACCTGAAGTACACCTTCGAGTTTCTACAGAAGGTCGTAATGAACTTGGATGGGCACAAGCTGAATGCAAAAATACAGCAGCTGAAAATCAAGCTGTTTGGATAAGAGGTGAACAACATGTGAACAAGTGTATTGTCAAGTTTCCTTAACAAATATGTTGCTTTTTTTGTAATTGTAGGTTCAAAGCAAATGTCTACACTACACTTATGCAATTACCAAATATACTGTGGGTTTGTGCAGTGCACTCTTTATCCAAACCACCCAATGATATGCCCTGTTTGGAGAGCAGTGCAAAGCCTCCACCTTTTATAGTGTTTATAGTGTTTGTGGCACTGGGAGATCTAGAATAGTGAATACTGCTGAATACACATACTTTACAGAGATGCTGTATGCGAAACCAATGTGAGTTTGGAAAATTGCACAGTATTTTTCTATTTTAGTATACCTCAACAATGGAATTATGATCAGTGGAAATGGCCATGACATGTGACCTTTAATATTGAGATGTGTATATAAATATTGATGTTGAATTGAGGATTACTGTCACCTTCCTCATCCATGATTGGCATTATTATTATTTTTTCTGAGTTGCTTTTATCTCCTGCTCAGTCTGTTTATTGATATGTTTTATTAAAAAAAGAAATGCAGACAGACACATAACTCAGATTGACAGAGAGCTGTGAAACTCTGTTTACACAAGTAAAGGTGAGGATTGGCTATCCACCTCAAGGTGTAATTGTTGTATGAGAATTTTCAATAAAAATATCTCAACCAGGTTTTGTCTCATGAGTGTCTTAATGGGGGGATAAAGTGAAAAATAATTATATTTTAGGTTATTTCTTTACCAATTAATTATATTAGTTTGAGTTGGACAAATGTAAATGCATTTAATTGATATAACGTGATACATTTATTTCAGCTGTATTTGATAAAAATGAGTTGGACTAACTCAATTCAATTTTATTAAATGGATGTTCTTAGTTTCAGTTGGGACTACGAATATTTATTGGATGGAAATCCTGCCCACAATTGAATTGAGTTCATCCAATGAGTTATTTTTTTGAGTGTATGTAAGCAACCTTCCCACGTGAATCCTACGCAAGGCGTTATAAATGAGGCCCCTGGTGAATACACATACTATACAGAGATGCTGTATGAGAAACCAATGTGAGTTTGGAAAATTGCACAATTTAAATCTATTCTAGTAGACCTCAACAATGGAATTATGATCAGTAGAAATGGCCATGACATGGGACCTTTAACAAAGAGGGCGTAACACAAAAACGTACGCTAACTATTCAATAAGTTAGTTCTGTTCCGACAAAGGCATTGAGCCAAATTAGGATAAGTACGAGACATTCCCTTCTGTCCTAATCACATACCTGGTCTAAGAACAGAGATGCACACTTTAAATGAGGTAATATGCATTTTGTGGCACAATGACGTCTGAGATTTTAAAAGATGCGTGACCGACAGATATCCAGATGTCTGACTTTCAAAGGTGTCGACAAACATTTAGGACTGGACGGACTTGTCGGTGACATGCTGTGCTGCTCTGTCACGTTCACCGTTCTGAGGCCGGTATACAACATGCCACGTTTAACCGTTAAATCCATCACTTCACTGCCGCCTCTTTATCCCGGGACAATAAGGTAAGACAATCCACTTTAAAGTGATTGTCGTGATGCAGGTATAGAAATAATGCAAATATGCAGCTCAAAACCTATCCCCATCGTTTTAAATGTATATTAAGTCCTATTGTATCCACTGAGAAAAACTGAAACGTTGACATAAATTAATCTATTATGTCAACAGATTTCATATAACTGAATTAGTTTAATTGAAAGCAATAATATTACGTTTAAATAACAAATATTTGGTTCAACTTAACATTATTGCTTTCAACTAACAAATACAACTACAGTTACGTGAAATGTGTTGACGTAATACATTTCATTTATGTCAATGTTTGAATTTTTCAGTGTGTTGATTGATTGGGAAACTAAATGACGTGTGAAGTTTGTATTTCATTCATTTGTATTTTATTTAAATGTTATTTTATAATAGATTGTCATTCAGGTGAAGGGTTGTGTGACTACCCAAAGATGTTCAGGACATTTTGCAAATTGTGGATTTGGGAAATCTTACAAAAAAATAAGTAGTTGAACTCTAAACTACAAATATTTTCATATTCTACAGTATAGAGTGCTTATCTTGTTTTGGAACGTTAATGTGATATGAAGTGTGTGCGTCATAACAGCAATGTGTCCCTCTTATGACCCGCATGTTCAGTATACTGCATTATACTTGACTGTATGCACTTCCCTTTCCTTGACCACTTTTTCTTTCCTAGAAACTTCAACAGCTTTACATTTTGTGTCATTCCCAGTAGTGTAATACTGCACCTGCTTATTGGAATCAAGTTTTGGAAATACAACTTTGAAATGTACACTATATAAGTTCACAATCTATGTCACTGTTCTCTCAGATTTAAAATAGTCAAAATAAAAATATTTTACGGAATGAACTTCACCAAATATATGAGGTCTTAATATGTATTTAAATCCCCATAATAGGGTGGAAAAAGGTTGTCTAAATAAATATATCCACAAAACATTAAAATAGTCTGAACAGAGTTTAACATCTCTAATGAGGACATGAAGTAGTAAGAGGTAAAGGACAGAACATGACAGCATTTGTACAGGCCCTACATGGATTTCAGCACATTGTTATCAATTTCTTACTAGAAGCTGAAATCATGTCTGAAAAGACAGTTGTGACCCAGCCCAGGCCCTACATCATGAACAGTGGATCTGGCCAGTGGACCTCCGACATCTGTGACTGCTTGGACGACCTGCCTCAATGTGAGTGCAGTTTGTCAGATAAAATTGGTTAACCTATTCTTAAACTGCTTTGAAAAATATTCAGACTTGTTCGTGCAACAGTATATAACATAAAGAAACCTCCCTCAGAGTGTAGATACGTCAACGATATGGCATTGAGGTACACACGCTATGCTAATCTTTTTACTATTCCAACTTCAATGGCATCAGAAATTTTAAGCACACTAGTGATGTGAGTCAGTGCTTATCTGATTACCGATCAGTCTTTAACATACTTTGCTATTTGAATGTTTAAATTGTGTTTGATCAATAGCTGTGCTATGCAAATCCCATTACAAGTCCAGTCTTGCAAGCTGTTCCGCAAAAATACAGACACCTGGTTCCCTAAAAAGGCATAGCTGTCAAACTATTAAGCAGTGCAGTGTTTTGATGCCAATAAGCATAAGTAGAATTATGTCAACAAACCAGCATTTAAAGGGTTAAAATGCTAAAAAAATTTACAGTATGGATATTCGGAAGTGCAGGGCGAAGTTGGTTTAAGATGTAATGGGAAATTGGAAAGTAACAATATATAGTGTCAAGGTAGATTTGACACAGACGTTTTAGTACTTTCTTTTTAAGGGATGCATAAAGGTTAGAGTTAGTATCCGGAAAGATATTTACTGGTAGCTGTAGTGTCCTGGAAATAAATCCCCCAACCCCACCTTTATCTTCTCGCCCCTAACTGTGTCTGTGTTCACAGGGTACCATCTGCAATGACTGTGTGTACGCCTGCTGCTGCGGGCCCTGCAGCTGGTGTCAAATTGCACGAGAGATCAAAACAAGGGCGAATCCCATCACCTTTGTCAGTATGGCGTCCTAAGCAACACAACACAATGCCTCTGCGGAATGTCACTTACTGTAGCAACTGATTAAAGATTTGCCCTTAAAGCCATAAATGTTGCACAACTCAACGACAGAGAGGAGAAATAAGCAGACACTTGGCCTCACTGAAGGTATTAAAGACAACCAGCCAGTGATCTAGAAGTGAACCAATAATATTCTGGTTACATTTAGGGGGAGTTACTAGTATTGCTTTTGATTTAGCAGAAATCAAAATTTTTATTGTAACACTGTTTTCTAACCTTTTTCAAGATATTTATTGTGTACGTTCAATTTTGAATGTTAAATATTGGCACATTTTCACTTGTTGAAAAGATCTTCAGTGCATTTTAAGTTTGCAACTGACTTGGATGGATCTATAGCCATTTTTAAACTTTTGTTCAAAACGTTGGTCTAAACTAAGACACCTAAACAACTTATGGATGTATATTTAATACAAATATTCTTGGTTTATAATAAAATATTTGCAAAATGAATGACATTGCCGCCAACTGGAGCTACAGTATGGCGCTAATTAGCGTATGTTAGCATTTAGCTCAAAGTTCACTTATATTGTAGTTATATAGTAGAATATATTGTAATTTGCAGTTTAAGTTTTCATAGTTATAGCTACTGTAAATGCATTCATAATTCTTTATTACACATGCTTCGTATTTGAATTATGCCAAAGTTTTGCATGATGTGTGAGTTTTCTTGAAGCGTGCAATACAACTCTGTTTAAAGTTCAGTTGTGAGTCTGTGTGCTCGATCCAATGCAAACCATGCCTTGGAGTGGTGCCAACATAAGGAAAGTGCATATCAAAATAATATTTAAATAAAACCAATATTGTAACAGAGACCATTGCAAAACAATAGGCCTGCATATGAAGAGGATTATAGATGGCGTTCCCACAGAACTAAACTGCATTCTCAATTACGTTTAGCTAGAAACGTATTTTCTCCCACATTACGTTTGTTTTGGACGTAACTCAAATACGTTTATTTTCTACATATATTTGCCTCCGAAAAAACTATTTGTTTCTCCGAATCTAAGGGGAAAAACACAAAAGCATTGTACACAATTTAAACCAATCAATGTTGTGTAATTAACAAGGATAATCTGGTGTGTTTGAGTTTATGAGTACTGCAGATATCACTTTAAAATCAATCGACATTAGAGAGAATACTTACTTCCGGGTGTAACATCCTCTAAAAGCAACTACTATGGCCAGAAAACATGAGATCGTAACATTATTTTCTCTTTGTAAAAACGTATCGTATCCTAATAATAATAATAAAGGCCAGCAAGATTGTTCGAACTGTAGGACAGCAAGACAATAAATGGCAAATATATGTAGAAAATAAACGTATTTGAGTTACGTCCAAAACACACGTAATGTGGGAGAAACTACGTTTCTAGCTAAACATAATCGAGAATGCAATTTAGTTCTGTGGGAACGTAATTTTGAGGAGACAGGGTTGATGGAATGATATGCATGCATGAGTTTGCTAGTTGTTTTGATTTATGGTGATGTTAAGCGTGTGAGTAAATGGCATGTCATGAGGATTGAAATGAGCCGTATCATGACGCAGAACAATTGAAGGAAGGAAAAGGTTTTGAACCAGCAATCGTTCCAGGAGCTTTGTTCAGATATGTGGGCTTGGGGTCAACCTTGAAAGGTGCAATGAATGTAAAAGGACTCCCGTGAGAAAACAACTTTAGTAATGAGTGTTTTTTATTCTCAGGCCTTCTTATTTTGTAAACACGTGTTGATAGCAACCACTCGATTTCCATGTGAGCTACCAGAGCATATGAGTTCTACAGGTACGGCCAAAAGCCAGTTCTTTTTTAGGTCACAGTGACCTTGATTGTTGATCTTTTACAACCAACATTAAAGAAATGTTCTCTTGGCAATCGTGAGATACCAAGTTTACCCAAAAACTGAATGAAACATTTCAAAACGGTAAACCTTTATGCACATTATCAAATCAGATTTGATAACTGTCAATCAAGTTTGAGGGTTGTGGGTAGCCCTTTTTCAGTGTGCAATAATAATTCGAACGATTTGAAGTGAAGTGAAGTCTTGTTTTGTGTACGATACTGCCCTCGCTATATGCAATCTTCCCAACTATAAAGGAACTTTTCTCAGATAAGACCAGTTGTAATTACAAACCCATTTGAACCTTTGATATATGCTGTAGGCCAGATGGTGTTTGTCCCGCTTTGCACTATGCCTCTATCGCAACAAATTCCAGGTGATATTGGCCTGCGAAAAATGTAATTATTGCGGCAAGATGCACATTATTGCTGCCTATTTTCTGCAATACGTCTGCTTGTCTTCACCTCTGCTGTTACCTCGAGCAGATTGTTCCCTGGCTCAGGTTTGTATAAGTCCACAGAGACAGAGGAGTGGAGGGAAATGCTGCAACTCGCTGATATGACTGTTGAATAGTGACTCGTGCTGTTATTGTAATCACCAGTGCTTACTTTATTTTCCCTCCGCTGCCTGACCTTGCTGCTTCCTCCTTCCCTCGTTCCCTGCCACTCCCGTCTCACACACACTTTTTTTTCCCAAAGCTGCCTCAGCAATCAGATTAAAAACGCTGTGCATTTAACTAACATGTCAGCCTGTTTACCCTTATAACAGGCTGTCTACGTTTTTTATGTGAAGAATAAAACAGGAACATGAAACATTAGACAAATGCTGGATAACTCAAATTACAAAGTGAAGTTATATGCAATATACTTCTTGTTTATATCATGCTTTTATGTAATCCACAATGCACAGACCTTTGAGATTAACCCATAGCCCACATTCTGGACTTAGACCTGGTAGAGTCATTTCATCATAACACAGGGTAATAGTGTGTGTTAAAGTGAAGCTGTGTGAAGGTGCAGTTATCACATAGTATCCTGGCTCACTGAGGACCTGGAGCTCATGCCACACTCTTGGATTTTGACAACAACAAAAACCAGGTGAGGCTTTAGATTAACTTTACATTTCAACAGCTGAACATTTAACTAAACATCTGTTATGCTGTTGGACTGTGGACTTCGAAAGTGGGTTCGAAAACTAAAGGCTCACTTTGATCCAAGTTGTGTTCATGTCTAATCTATGCAATATCATAATGCCTATATGTGTAAGTGTTTCAGTTTACTGTGCGTCGTCGGAAAATGCAGAAAATGATATATGTCATTATGACAAGTCCACTTTTAGCTGTAATTAAGACCCAATGCCTGCATTTTTTATAATAATCAAGGTAGCTTAACACTCGACCGTTTACCAACCAGCTGCTGAGGAGTTAGTGTTAGGGCTACTAAGCTATAGTATTTCAAAGTAGAGGACAATTGGTAGTCTGTATAAGGTCCACATTGGTGCATAAAGACCCTTGTGAACCTGTATAAGAAAAAGCTAAAGATAGCACACAGCTAGCAAAAGCACTAGACCACATGGTGAGTGGCAGTAAGGAATAAGAGACATACATTGATGGATCCAAAAAGATACAATTTGATCCTTCAGTGATATGTTTGCTGAACTTCTTTGCATTTTCATTGTCAGTTGTATGGTAACTCATTGCAGAGGACATTGAACTCAATAATGCAGATAACCTTTTGACCCCCCCTTTCTCTTGTGGTGCTGGATATCCCCTGCTCCCCACAATGACTTGGCAAGCATTTTGCTTGCGTTCCAGTAAATCAGAACTTCACATTTAAGCTACATATTTCTGCTACATTCAACCACTGTTTAATTGTACCACAATTTACAGACAAGCACATATAAGACATGCCGTTTTTTTTTTGTTTGTCATATTTATGTTTGGACGGACGTGTGCTTCTACTGAGTTTAACAATTATCTTTATTTCTGTCTGTTGTTTCTCCAAGGAAATGTCCAGCATGATTGCTATAATCCTGTCAGGAATCTTCTTCCTGTTGCTCAGTCCCACTTGTAGTGGCAGCAAAATCCTAGTAGTGCCCGTTGATGGCAGCCACTGGATCAACATGGAGGTAATACTCCGAGAACTGCACTCCAGAGGCCACAACATCACTGTGTTGCGCTCTGCTAAGAGCTGGTTCATCCCTAGCAACTCCCCAATTTTTACTTCTATTAATGTGACCATGCTGCAAGATGAATCAGATTTGGACTACTACAATAAAATGCTACTCAATGTTATGGAACGTCGCAGGATGCCAACTTTTTTACGCAGCTTCTACCAACAACACTTGATCACATCCATGTTGTCACAAGGCCATGAGATCCTTTCCAGAGCCTCTGCTACAATGTTAGATGACCCTGTTTTTATGAAGAAAATGCAAGATGCCAAGTTTGACTTAATGTTAACAGACCCCGCTCTGACTACAGGGGTTATTCTGGGTAGTTACCTCAAGCTGCCAATGGTTTTCAACGTGCGCTGGATTAATAATGGGGAGGGCCATTTAACCATAGCTCCCTCTCCTATCTCCTATGTCCCCGTGTCAGGAAGTGAACTTGACGATCAGATGGACTTCCTGGACAGAACCAAGAACATGTTGCATTATATCTATAGTTCAGTCGAACAGCACTTTTTCATCAACCCTTACTACTCAGATCTGTTCCAGAGGCATTTCCCTCCCGGAACCGACTTACTGTCTTTAGAGCTGGCAGCCGATATGTGGCTCATGAGGACTGATTTTGTCTTTGAGTTCCCACGGCCCACCATGCCCAACGTAGTCTACATTGGAGGGTTCCAGTGCAAAAAGCCCCGTCCCCTCTCTGATGAGCTGGAGGCCTTTATGCAGAGCTCTGGGGAGCATGGGGTGGTGGTCATGTCTCTGGGCACGCTGGTGTCAGCACTGCATCGCGAGGCCACAGAGGCCATCGCCGCTGCTTTTGCTCAACTACCTCAGAAGGTGGTGTGGAGGTTTGTTGGTGAAAAGCCGTCATCCTTGGGGAACAACACCCTGCTGGTGAATTGGCTGCCTCAGAGAGACCTCCTGGGTCACCCCAAAACTCGTGCCTTTGTAGCCCACGGCGGCACCAACGGCATGTATGAAGCCATTTACCACGGCGTTCCCGTTCTGGGCCTGCCCCTCCTCTTTGACCAGTTTGACAACGTACTCCGGCTGAAGGTACGTGGGGCAGCTAGGATGTTGGAGGCCAATTCACTCACCAAAGAAGACTTCCTAGAGGCTATAACAGACATTCTAGAGACTCCCTCATACCGTGAGAACATACAGCGTCTCTCACGGCTACACCACGATCAGCCAATGTCACCCATGGACACCGCCATTTTTTGGATTGAGTACGTGATCAGGAATAAAGGAGCTGCCCATTTGCAGTCAGTAGGTTTTAGTCTGCCTTGGTATACCTACTTCAGCCTGGATGTGGCTCTTTTATTAATGGCTCTCATTGCAGCCTTTGTCTGGGTTTCAGTCTCTGTGTGTAAGATTCTCTGCTGTCGAAGGTCCAGGAGGAAGACAAAGGCAGAGTAACTGTTTGTAACAGGAAATATATATATATATATATATATATATATATAATCGGATATAAACTGAGTTGTATATCACATCAAACATATTAATCATATTTATCAAGATTTCACAGACAGATTAGGTGACAGCTTCCATCTGACTACTGTGAGTTTGGCAGTTACAGTTACACCTACTTCCTGTGTGACACAAACTCTTTGCACAAAAAGGAACTTGCTCACATGGACTGTTGAGACAAATCTTCAAGAAAAGACACTGGAACACTATATTATGCTATTTCTACTAAACATAGAGCAATATCTGTACAGGGCTCCTACCCTGCTGAATAAATGCATGTTATTACAAACACTCTGCAATGTATTTCATGTGCTCATATACCAAATTAGCATCAATATAACGTGTGCATTTTGTCATCGTTCTATAAATGTAAAAATGTATGAATGCTATACTGTACATTTAAACATATTGTAATGGAAAACACACTTGAGTCTTATCATGAGATCACTTCCACACACACCACACACACACACATGTGAGATTGGGGTCTACACAATTGTTTTTGAAACGGCTACTTTTGGAAAAGGAACTAAATACCAGGTCAAGCAAGGACCCGAGCACTGAGGAGAAAGAATACTCACGGGTATTCTTTAACTATAGCATACCATATACTTGTCACTAAACTATAGCAGAGATGAAGATGTTTCACCGTAATATAGTCAAAATAATACAAGCCTGTTTGGAATCTTTGAAAGAAAAGTAAACATTGTTGTTGGGTGATTTGGCTAAATGGGGTTGTTTTTCCGAGAAAAGGTTAGAAAAGTCTAAGAGGTGATAACTTGTCATGTATAAAGGGTTGCATAATAACATATAGATTGTGCCCAGAGCCATCTTTGCTTTCATATAGCTTTCTGTAGGACTGTAGTAAATACAAGAAGAAAATTACTTGAAGCTTTAGAAATGATAATATAAGTTATAGCTTTTCTTTGGCAATTATTAGAGAAGTGCTCTGACAGGTGATTTCCACATTTCCTATATCGTCATAAAGCAAATACAAAAATCACAAAGTCCGTCAGCAATATGGTGATATTTTGTGGGGTGGGGGGTGGGGGGGGCGGGGGGGTTAGAAGGATGAAGCAATAAGGTTGTCAGTTTTTTCACTGTGGCGTCCTGTTTGATATTCGTTATGCAGAACTCTGACTAAAATTGACTCAGAATTGGGCTTCTCTTTGCCTAGTACTTCAGTTTGTTGGTGCTCAATACTGGTGAAGTTCATATGACAATGGCTTCTTCCCTATATTTCTATATGCATATTGTATATACAACGCCCTATGCCATGAACAGATGAAAATGGAGTAGAAAACATAGAAGCAATTTATGTGATGTCTGTCTCCCAGCTGAGGCCTTTTTTAAAGACACTTCCCCTGTAGTTGAGTGCGCAACATACAGCTGTTATCTGTTTCTTCATCCCAATATGGGAAGTCATGTCTGAAAGTACTGTTTAGTTACAATTTTGGATGATTCAATTAATCAGAGATTGGTGACATTTTAAAGGTAACAAAGTGAGTGATTACACCCTCTTCCCTTTAGAACCACAGGGTAAAAATACTGCCTAGCTCCCATTGTCTCAACATAGCCATTCTTACCTAAAACAATTTCAATTGTGTAGAATTGTTTTTGTTCTAGTTGTGCATGAGCAAAGTTCACCCTGGGTAAATTTAAACCCACTCACTGTCCATAAATTCACCACTCATTCACTTTTACAAGAATACATGTGTTTGTTCTAGCAGGCTGTATTTGTGTGCTCTATTTCTGTGGTCTTAATCTCGTCCGTCAATCAACTCTCCTGCAAGATGCACAAGATAAACATGAAAAACTGAACTCTCTATACAGGAAAATAAATGAAGACAGCAGAAGAGTTAATGTGTTTGATGGCACATAGCCAGCGAACGACAATCTAAAGGGCATTAGTCGACGCCGTACATCAGTTCCTTTCCTCACAGCTTATGTCCACCTTAATCATCCTGTCAGGAATAAAGGAACTGAGACATGGAGAAAGAGAGAGTATATGTTTTTGTTCTGGGGCAGAAAGGCGTGCTCCTGCCTCAGGATGTTGCTTTTAAAGCTGAAGCAGTAGGTTTCCTGTGGAGGAAACGATCACAGAATAGACTGGGTCCAGACACCGTGTTCCCAGCATTTCTTGATCAAGGTCACCCAGCTGCAGATCAGGCAGCAAGCTTTTATGGAACTAAAGAGGTGAGTGAAAAGTCTTTGTTGGAATTGCACGGTTTAGCTGCTCATGCTGCTGCTGATTTGAGAATGCTCTCTTCTATCTGCAGGTGTTTTATCCCCTGATGGATCCTGGATGCTTTGGAGAATGATTTACTGATACCATGTAAGCTGACCTTTTCCACAGGAGAATGCATTCATGAAAAGTATGCAATTGTCACATACCACATGCAACTGAGACTTTAGCTCGAGCAAATGAATGGGTATTTCTACACCAACTCATCATCCATGTATGAGTAAGGTCAACTCCAGTTTCCTATGTCAGGTCCTTGACCAACAAAGACATGTCCAACGACAGCTGCAACCTCCCGTTAAACACGGACACATTTGGCCTGACCTGTATCTACGGCCTGATCTTCTCTTTGGGTCTCCCGAGCAACTTGCTATCTCTATGGGGACTGTACCACCTGGGTCGTTCAGGCGGAGGAGGCTGCCAACTGGTCTACATCCTCAACCTGTTGCTGTCAGACCTCCTGCAGCTGCTCACCTTGCCACTCTGGATCCTTTATCTCCAAGGTGAGCACCAATGGCCCTATGGCCAGCTAACCTGCGAGCTGGTGGGATACGTGTTTTACGTAAACGTCTACGCCAGCGTCATGTTCCTGTGCCTGATAGCGCTGGACCGCTGCCTGGCCATCGTGTACCCGTTGAGCAGCCGCAGGATACGGACTGTTAGGGTGGCAGCGGTGTCCGGCGTGGTGGTTTGGACCCTGACCTTTCTGTACTGTCTGAGCGGGCTGCTCCCGTCAGTGTTTGACTCTGACAAACTGCTGTGTCTGGAGAAGTACCCCGTCAGCCCCAGATACGCCCACTTCAAGATCACCACCATGGCCCTGGGCTTCATGCTGCCATGTGCTATACTTGGGTGAGTAAACCCTATGTTTTGTTATGTTGTGTTTCAAAACCTGTTCACGTAAATGTTTTGTGGTCAAAATAGTTGACCGTTTCCAAAGCACAAGAACTTCTTGGTGTCTGCAGAGTTCAAGTGGTCAAATGTGTGCTTCATCAAAAGGGAAGCCAACTATTTATCATATTGAAATTGTATTAATACAATAAAAAGTAGTTTCAACTGAAATTAAAACTGATACAATTAACCCTAACCCTAACCCAAACCCTAACTCGTTTTAGGCAATTGGGACAATGTCCATGGGGAACATAGAATCATTTTGTGAATTCTAAGTCTTTTAATATGCAACTCTGCTTCCCTTTAGCTACACATCAGCCCACATTGGGGTGACACTCCGACGATCTCCTTCCCTGTCTGACCATGAGCGGCACAAAATCGTGGGCATCCTAGTCGTGATCACCATCAACTTCATTGTTGTGTTTGGACCCTATCACCTCGTGGGCGGATACAGATTTGTATCCTTTCTGCTGACAGATGAGCCATGTGGATTTGAGCGGTCCATATTCCTCGTCTATCGTCTGTGCTACGGTCTGACCAGCCTCAACACCCTGCTGGATCCCCTCTTCTACATCTTCCTGTGCCCTGATGCCCGGCTAGAGCTGCAGAGATCCCTGCCCTGTTTGGGAAGGGGGCAAAACTCCCGCAAAAAGATTATCCTCAGTACCAGAGCTCAACCAGACAACAAGATAGAGACTGCAACTGGACATAATAATCTTCTAGGAGTATAGCTTGGATTCAACTATAGAGCTGACTCAAAGCAAGTGTGCCACCCAGTGGAAGAGCATGATCACAGTGATGTTACATTTTAATTTAGTCTTTTTTTATTCAGTTCAGTTAAGAGTTTCAAATCCAGTCTTTTGTGATTTTCCATACCCATTGTCACCTTACATTAAACATATAAGGCCATAATAAATACAGTGTCTGATTAATCTATGAACTACATTTGCTTTCTAGCCAGTGTATGGAAATAGACAAATGCAGTCATTTCACATATTTGTTACTGTCATTTAAACAACGAATACATATTCATGCTTCGTGACTTGTTTACGCTCAGGCCTTTCAAAAAAAGAATAGGTGTGAATCACTACGGAAACACGAGCATGGCTGTGGGTATATCATTACAAGATCTGTCTTTTCTCTTTTTTATTTATGTTTATATGTCAAAGCATTAAAACAAAGGAATTATATGTGCAGAATGCAATAATGGACAATTAAGATATATTTTCCTTATTATAAACACAATTTGCAAATGTATGAAAATAAGAAGAGCATAATCTAACTCTAAAGTGTTGCTTGTGTCATTTCCTGCTGCTACTGATAACATCTAGCAGGAGACACCTTACGTTTCCGTGACCCATAGTACAAACTGTTTTTACCAAGTGATAAAGTGATACAAATTACATATTTAGCAATCATTCAAGTAAAAATAAGAAAATCATTCAGAACCCTGTATGTAATTGTGGAGGTTAAGAAATGCCCTATAATCACAAGTGTAAGTATTCAGTACTGACTGTGGAGTAATGCTTAATAAATCCTTATACTTTCTGTATTATAAATATGTATTTATCAGTCAGATTAGACTAACAGTTTGAACAAATTGTTCACACACTTGAAGTACCATGCATTTTTAGACTAAAAGCCAGTATTTATAAATGGTTAAATATAGCAGTGTATGTTGCCATTGCATACAAATACATACAAAAACTTGGTAGAAAGCATTGAGGACGGATTGAATGATTTAAAATGTAAAAGCACATGTTACACTTCTTATAATGTAAATTGCAACATTACTTAATCAGAACAACAACAGTCCAATGGATTTGACTCTACCTTTTGAAAAATAATGATAATTTAATCAGCACTTTCTGCTGATTTTTCAAAAATAAAAGCCTGCCAAGAGCAGAAGCATTTATACCAACTAAGCTTCCAGTTCAATTGGTTGATTGCATTTCAATTTAATGCTGATCTATTGATATTTATTTGATTTATTAGTATTTGTTCATTATTCATTAACTTTTCATTTAATTCCAGCATATTGTCATGACTTGTGAATAAATGTCAGTATTTGTGGTAAAATAAAACCTGCTTGCTATCCATCTCGACAAGGCTGGCTAAAAAATCTGTTTCTAGATTACCTTTTAATTTGAGACATTTGTGCAAAAGTATCGACTGTAGTTTAACCTTGACAAAAAAAAAAAGAAGCTATCCAAGTGGAAGTTACGTAATTAGGCATCGACTTGAGGTGAAAGGAAACTGTATTACCAGCGGAAATTTGGTGAGTATAAAGGACTCTTTTGTTGTACTGACGAGAGTGATGCTTTGTAATGAAAATTATTAACAATTAAGAGGTATAAGAAACAGCATCAAAGGGAATTTTAAACTATAGCACACAAAAAACAACAAATAAAAGGCCTGTCCATAGATCTCATTCAAAAAAAATTGAAAAATGAGTAGGGCAACTATAAGAACATTTACGGTACACTTTCAGACCGTTCTGGGCAGTTTAGCAGGATTCCTATTCTACTCCGGATCCTCTGCTTCCAGACACAAGGCTGTAAGAGCATTCGGCTTCAACACAATCTTGGTGGTGCTGATGGAGGTGTGAGCGGTGCTGCGGCGTCGGGCCAGTTCTGCCAGATCCTCAGCCAGAACATTCTCCATCACCGCGCTCAGAGAGTGTCTAATCTTCTTGCATAGGTCAGGGCAGCTGAACACATACAGGATCGGGTTGAGGACACTGTTAAGGAAGCCGATGGTTGCTGAAATTGGGAGGGCCTTGCTTGCGAATATGTGCGCAGGATGCCCAGTGGGTGCCATCACCTCTACGATGAAGAAGATGTGGTACGGAGCCCAGCAGAGGACGAAGCTAACCACCACGGCAATGACCAGCCGAACAAAACGGAAAGGACGTCGGGAGCCTCTGCGCACCAAGCCGATGTTGACGGCAGTATAGCTCAGGATGATGATCAGTAAAGGGATCAGGAAGGACAGAAAGAGCCTCATAAAGGCCAAGGCCTCCTTGCGCTGATTACACAAATGTACAAGATCAAAAGGTTCAGCAGGTAGGAGTCGAGCGAAATTGTAGTAACACAGGATCTTGCCGTTAGGGAGGGCATAGGTGTCACGGAATATGTAGAAGGGAACCGTGAAGAGCACAGCCAAGGCCCAACACACCCCACAGACCTTCCCCACAAGCTGGACGTTCCTGTAGTTCTGCGCCCAGACCGGTCTCAGCACAACCAGGCAGCGGTCCATAGAAATGGCCGCCAGCAGGAAGCCACTGACAAACATGTTGAGGAAGAACACGGCGGAATGGATGCGGCAGAAGGTCGTGCCCAATGTCCAGGTGTTTCCGCGGGCCATGTAGAGGGTGAAGAAGGGTAGACAGGCGGTGGCCAGCAGGTCGGAGGCTGCCAGGTTCAGGATCCAGATGCTGATGACAGAGCGGCGGACCTGGAAGCCCACTACTCCGAGGATGAGGACGTTCTCTATGATGCCGATGGAAGAGAACAAGCCATGGAGTGAAATGGTGAACATGTTCAAAGAGGTCATCGAGGATGTTTGGTTTGATAGGGTAAGAAGGCTGAGGTTTGCATCCTGGCTGACATGACAGTGCATCTTGAAGGAAAATGTCTTGGTATTTTGATGAGCTGATGTCCTTTAGCTTGGGCTTTTGACTTCACACTGGTGATCTAAAACAGAGAGAGACATTATGAGACTCAGAGGTTATAGGGAAGTTTGAGCTCTTGGAGACTTAGTTCAAGGTAGTTCTATAAGAATTAGGGCTGTCAAGTTAACGCGTTAATAACGAGCATATGCCTTGAGTTGCACATAGCTCCAACGATCCATCACAGTGTCTCCACACACACACACACACACACACACACACACACACACACACACAC